>ML688284.1:82819-164879 GCA_007922175.1 Pelusios castaneus | reverse complement strand
CTATTGGCTTTATTGCGTGGTAAGGAGCCTTACCGCGCAATAAAGTGATTGTGTGTACATAGCCTAAGTATAGAAATACCCATAAAATAAGGTGTGACTACAGATGGCAGATTCTTGCCCTAAATTCCTGGCCCATATTCCTTGCTGGGTACAATATGCATGAACATATGTGACACTGATAACATTCTTGCATTTGTATGCTTAGAGTCTAGATTCTGATCTCATTTACACTAGTGTAAATGCAGAATAACTCCATTGATTTTAAAGGAATTATTTCATATTTACAATAATATAATTGAGATCAAAATCTAGTCCTTTGTTAGTTCACAGATATTTTTTGAGGGCTCACCTATCGTGTCATAAATTAAAAATGTTGCCTTGTGTATAAGGTTAAAGGAAAAAGTGTAGACTGAGTTTTTCTTTTAATAAGGCTACTGCCAGATTACCTGAAGATCAAAAGATGTTCTTCAACTTTGTGTGCATGGAAAGCCTCGCTTGAGAACTTGTGCAGAAATTAATGTCCACTGGAAGTAACTGACCCTGCCAGCAGGTAGAGGATCTTGGGGAGCAGCTGCCACGCACACACACACACGCTAGCGAGGTTTGAATTAATAAGTGTTTTTATTGGGGGTGAACAAGGGTAAATGGAATGGGGCAGTGAGGTGTATAGGGGGTACTGGGAGATGGGCCTCTCTATTGAACAGTATAGTGTCACAGTGGTGGAATCGATGTAAACCAGTGTAAATTAATATAAATCAATGTAACTTAATATAAACCCATGTAAATTAATATAAACCAATGGGGTTTTTTACAAGTATAAACATACCAGGCAACTGTATCAATGAGAGAGTGAGATTAAGGGAAATGGCCAGGGAGTATGGGCAGGCAGTAGCAGAGAGTTAAGGAAAGAAAACACAGCAGCAGAGGCTGCAGTAACAGAGGCTGCAGTAAGCCTTGAAGACCTGCAGGGAGAGAATCAGTCTGCAGGCCAGGTGTGGAGGCACTGAAGATGGAGCGTGATTGGAGCAGAGGTGAGCAGGGGAACAGACCAGGGAAGCACACTCAGAAGGTGGGGTGAGTAATCAGTGGCAGAGGAAGAGGGAAGAGTACAGCTGCAAGGGATGCAGCAAGAGGCAGTCTGTAAGAGTGTACCTAGAGGCTGGGTTAAGGATCAGAGGTGGGGGTGGGGTGAGTAATTAGTGGCAGAGGAAGAGAGAAGAGTACAGCTGCAAGGGATTCAGCAAGAGGCACTGAAGCCCTGCAGGGTGAGGCTCAGAGCAGTCTTCAGGAGCCTGTAAGCTAAACACAGAGGAAGTTTAAGGAGAGGGGGAAACAGCAGCAGAGGACTTGGGGTGTTCGGGGAGAGATGAAGACACAGAGGCACTTATTTAACAACTTAACAGCAACTATACAACTTATGCTAATAATGAACAACAGAAAGAAGGAAAAACAAAAAGGAGAGGAGTAATACAGTAAAACAATTATCTTTAACCTAGCTTAACTATGGCCACACAATATAACAGGTAATGGCAAACAAGTATCCCACTTAACTACCACTAAACACAGACACAAAATACAATTCTAACAGGACTACAGCTTATACAAGCTAGTAAAAATACAGCTTAACAAAACTACTATACTGGCCCTATTGACCAGGGGAAGCAGTCCCAGGGGCAGAGTGGTGTGAGCCCAGGATACAGCTCCTGAAGGGGTTAGGGGATGGTGGCTGCAGCAGTGGAAACAGCTGAAAGCAGGGAGCCCCAGGACAGAGCATAAAGAGGCAGAGCTTAGCAGCAGCACAGGCTTTTCTTTAAGCAGCAAGGGAACCGCAGAGCAGGAGGGGGTCTCTGTTACAGACCCCAAGGTAAATTTAGAGAGAGTTTGAGAGGGGGGAATCTTACCAATCCCCAGGAGAGCAGCAAGGACAGAAACTGAGGCAGCAGCAGCATAGATGATTGCAGAGAGGACTCAGTTCTCGTAGTTCGTGGTTCATGGTTCAGGAGACGATTCGTTGTTTGTGGGAGGGGGGGTTTAAAACGGGGGTACGCTCAATTACATTGCCGGGAGCGGAGAAAGGCCAGGAGGCAGTGCAGGAACCTATTCTGGGGGCTGGCCCCAAAATGTCTGGTTTTTAAAGGCAAACTTAGGCAGCTTCCCGCCAGTAATTCTGATAGGCTCCCTGAATTACAGGGGCGGAGAGAGGGCAGGGAAAGCTGTAGGACAAGTCCGGGCAGAGTCCTGGGCTGCAGGTATGTGACTCATAGTCACAGGTATTGGTGTGTGACTCATGCCCTTTGTGAAAAACGAGCCATATTGGTCTTGCACTCCTGGGCATTGTCCACCCTACGCCGAGCCAGGGCTGGAACAATAGTTAAGGTGCCTCCTCCTTAGGCAGGGCCATGGCACAAAAGAAGCTGAAAGAAAAGGGCCATTCCCATGAGCAGCCTGGGAGGGGTGGCCACACAAACAGGGGAGACAGAAACTGGCACAGGGGAACATCTGTTAGGGACAGTAACAATAACCACTAGGTGCTTATTATTTGTATTTCAGTAAAAACAACTTCCTTGGTATCATGAGAACATGAGTGCATTCCATATAGTGAAAAATGATGGGCATCGCCACAGCAAGAGAAACTGAAAGATTCACTCATTCACACCTACCCACAAAAGTTTCCAGGGTTTTACTAAAAACAACCCACATTTTCATAAAAAGTACCATCTTTATGTAAGTTACACTACCTCAGGGCTGTGTAATTACCCCCAAGTCACGATAATTTTGAAGTCAATATCACAATAGTTAACAAAAGCAACTTAATCAAATGTATAATTAGGATGAAGCTATGGGACAAAATTAACTTCAAATTCCTCTATTGAATTTTTTTACCTTTGTAACACTGCCTGCCCCCCATGAGCTAGACTGTTATAGTCTCACACGGCTGCACAGGGAATAAGGCAGCCTCCACTCTCACATGCAGCTTCTCTGGACTTGCCTGTTTGTAGAGAGAGGGGTACTGAGCAAGGTCTGAAAGACTGCCACTCTCCTCTCCTGACACCTCCCACCAGCATCTTGGTAGGGAAAAGGCAGAGCCTTGAGCCTGTCCTCAACACATTAGCCAGCAGGCCTGAATGAGGAAGTAAACTATATGTTGTAAATTGGTCTAAGTCCCCAAGATCATCATTGATCTTGCAAGATTCCTTCTACACTGGGTCCAAAATTGTGTTATAGCAGCTTGAGAAATTTTGAAGTTGTTGAATGTGGACCCTAACCTGCATTTAACTTTGAATGCTAGCCTAAAAAAGATCAGATTCTAGATATAAAGACTGTGTCCATAGTAGAGCTCGGTAAAAAATAAGGTATTTTCTGTGAAAAATTTCAAAACAAATGAAAAATGTTTTCCAAAAAAAATTCCAGCTGAAATTTCTAGCTTTTCTGTGGGGAAAAAAAACTGAAGGGAGGGAAAATCACATTTCAATTTCTCATCGAAAATAAATCAGAAAGTTTCAAAAAGAAACAATCTGCAAAACTTTTCCCTTCCAAATAAAGATATTTTGGGGATGATTTTTTCCATTCCAACCACTTTACTCCTTGGTTTTTAATACTTAAATGTAGAGACATTTTGCAAAAGCACACGAGTAAATTCAGCATGATTCCTAAGTGGAGGTTAATGACATCAGTTCCCATTAATAGTTATAGAAATCATGGAGCTAAGTCCCCTTGTTAACAGTGATTATATACCTGAAATTCTGTCCAATAAACTGGTGTATTCTGGAATTTGAAAAGAGATGTAATGCATCATAATATATTCTGGAATTTGAAAAGAGAGGTAGGTAATGCATCATAATGTTTTCTATGGTGTTTCTGCAATGGATCATCGTCAGTGCTTTCCATTACTAATGCTTTTTGGCACCCGCATTTCAGTCCATTCAGAAATGTCAGGATGATTTGAGACCGTGTCTAGGTGTGCCAGTCATTTCCTCAAAGTACCGTCAAAGGGACATGAGGAAAGAGAGGACTTTTGAGGGGGAAAGTCTTTTCTTTTACCTTTCTCTTGAAAATACAACTGATAAGAACTTCAAAGGTAAAAAAAGAAACTTTTCTCAAATTATCTTTAATGTTGTGCGCTTCAGAAAGGTCATTCCTTGTTTAAAGGCATACTTTTCTGCATGATGTATTCTTAGGATATGTCCCATATACATAATATTGCATAGACTGGAGAGACCCTTGGTCAACTGGGACACAACAGCCGTTGAACAGACACCAAAATAATTTGCAGGATTGTGGCCACGTCAGTCCCAGGATATCAGAGAGATAAGAGGGGTGAAATAGTATCTTTTATTGGACCAATTGATGTTGTGGGGAGTAGAGAGATGAGCTTTTGAGCTCACGCAGAGCTCTTCTTAACGTTTGGGAAACATGCTTATTTGTCTTTATGTACAGAGCTACAGGGGCTCATCTCCACCAGGGCAAGTGCACCGTTGTAGCTGTTTAGTGAAGACGCTGCTACAGTGACAGGATGGCTTCTCCCGGTGGTGCAATCTCAGTGGTGTAATCCCAGACAGATGGTAGCTATGTTGATGGAAGACGCTCTCTTGTCAACATAGCACGGTCTCCACAGAGAGTTAGGTTGATATAGCTATGTCACTTAGCGGAGGGGTGGATTTTTAATATCCCCAAGCAACATATTTTAATGATATAGGCTATGTCCACACTACAAAGTTCCAAAGGGGGAGCTGTGTTAGTCTAGTTCAGTAACACAAACAAGGAGTCCTGTGGCACTTTAAAAGACTAACAAATGTATTTATCGCATGAGCTTTTGTGGGAGAAAAATCATACTTCATCAGATGCTTCAAAGCATCTGATGAAGTATGATTTTTCTCCCTCAAAAGCTCATGCGATAAATAAATTTGTTAGTCTTTAAAAGTGCCATAGGACTACAAAATCAAATCAAGTGAAGTTACTTCAACATACAGTCCCTGCTGAAATTAAACTGCTGTTGTATGTCCACTCTATACTCCTAGTGTCAGCGGAGCACATCCACAGTAGCTATCCCACTGTGCAACAGGCCACAGGGTGTTCTCTGAAGGGTTTGCAATGCCTCCTGGGGACAGGCTCAGTGTCACATGATGCAAGTTTCTCAATCCCATCATTCCATGGGTATCCTATTAGGTTTCCAGCTGTTTTTTAACGGCTCTGATAACCTCCAAGCCATCCAACTCTGCAAGAAAGCATGAATCCTGCACTGCTCTTCAGTACTATTCTGCAGATTATGAACACAAGGCTATAAGAGGAGCTCAGTGGGGGGGCAGGGAGGAGCTATTTGGCTAAGAGAGGCCTGGAAGGAGCATTCTAACACTGAGTCACAATAGTATGTGTTTCTGTAATGTGCTGAGCCTGGTATTGTTAGTCTGCACCGTGCTATGAACTTTGTAATGATTGTTGTATATTCCGATTATAACGATGTACATTTCCACAATTCAAGACAATAGTAATAGGTTTTAAATGTTACTATTCCTAATGTTAGCAGCAGTCACCATGTGATAGAAAATCATAAAGAAATTCAGTTTCCATGAGTAGGTTTTTATTCCACACCCATGCAAACAATACCTCTCTAATGTTGAGGTACATTTCATACTTGCAGGAGAAATGTAAAGGGGAAGGAACAGGATATTCACAAACACATACACCAACAAGGTGCTTACAGCTGTGTGTATGTGTGGCTGTCATTTTGTTTCATCTCCCACGGGATGCTTTGGGTACCACTGCGCCCCCCAAAATACATGAAACAGGGGTCAGGAAGTGTAGGAGTGCTTGTGAGTGTCTCCCTTTGCCTTCCTGCAGTGATTTCTCCACACAAACCCAGCCATAGATGCACAGACTCCTCTCCCACAGACACAGGATATCCACCATGTCCCATGTACTCCAGGCAGGAGTGTGTTTGCTTCATAGAGCGGTCTGGTCAGCTGGACAGTTGGTATGTGAGCTCTCCATGCTAAGCAAATAGGAAGAGCAATTTCAGAGGTTCTTTAAAAGGAGAGGTGTGCATATCTGTGTGCCTGGCTGCAGAGCAGCAGAGTTCAAAGTGTTGACCAGAGCTGTCAGACTGGACATGGTAGGATACCTCCTGGAGATCACTCCAGGTGATGTAAGCAATGCAGTTTATGTCACCCTAAGCTCTACACCTTTCACAGAGGTGGAGTTTTATGTCAGGATAGGAGAAGAATTAAAGCAATGGAACAAGCATTGCAGTGTGTACACCACCATAGTTAGGTCAACATATGCTGCCTTATGTTGACTTAACTTTGTAGTGTAGATAAGCCCTAACTGTCCCAGACTTGAAAAGGAGCTTTGTCTAAGAGAAAAGGTTTGTCTCTCTCACCAATAATAGCTGGTCCCAACATTGTCTCAAAGTAATTTTACCTGCCACAGAATAGCCATTGGCACACAGTAACCAGACCTGGAATTGCAGGGTTAGGATTTGAACTATGAATGCTTGACATTTCAAAAGAGAATTTTACCCCTGCAGTGATGAACCTTCTCATAACCAGTGCTCATAATGACTCCACTATAATCAAAGCTACCAGTTTTCTTGTGAAAAACTAGACCCCTTTGCCAATCCACAAACCAGCCTGTTCCTCCCCCAAAAAATCTTTTAAAAATACCCCATAAACTGCTTGATTTAGTTGAAGCTCTACCCAAATCAAGTATCATCGGCTGCATCTACACTGGTAAATTAAGTGCTTAAGTTGACTTAATTTACCCTGCGTCTACACTACAGTTTCCTTAAGTCGACTTAAGCAAGCTGCTTAAGTCGACTTAATTAAAATTAAGTCAACTTTATAAAACCACCTTCCTAGTAGACCTAAGGCTTAAGTCAACTCCCTAGAGTCGACTTAAGCCAGTGTAGATGTGGGGTAGCCCTAAGTCAACTTAGGGCTACCCCAGGGCTACACCAATGCCCTCCCTGCCGGGGGGGCACAGGGGGAGCCTGGCATGCCCCCCCACCTGGCAGGGCAGAGCCCTGCCCACCCTGCAGCTATGTCCTGCCAGGGTCCCTGTCCCTCTTTGCCCCATTGTACTTTTGTACAATGGGGCAAAGGCTGAGCCCCCTGGCATTGGGCAAGGGGTGCCCCCCCACCCCTATGGACCTCCCCTAGGTCCCCCTAAGCCCCTAGAAGTCGACCTAGGCATCCAGTGTGGACGCTCTAGGTCGACTTTTTAAGTTCCCTTTAAGTCAACTTTATTTTTAAGTGTGGACACACTAAGTCAACTTAACTTAAGTTGACTTAAAGTCGACTTAGTTAAGTCGACTTAGTTAAAGTCGACTTAAATTACCAAGGGTAAACATAGCCACCTTTAGGCTAAGGTTAAAGATAAGCCATTTCTATAAGCTAGTTCTAAAGCATCTATTATAGTTGCATTTAAGTACACTTCAGACCAAGTTGGTTTTCTGTTGTTGTAAAAGTAAGAAGGGAGAAAACTAGCAATTACAGTGGAATGGCTCCGGCAAGTAACATATCAAGAATATACTGGAACAGAGTGCTCCTAAATCCAGTTATATCTACACAGCATGGGGTCATTTTGTTTCTGAATTCTTCTAAATAAGGTTTATATGCTGGTTTTACAAAAGAAACAGATTTGCCATTCACAAAGGCTTACCTGGTTCCTTTACCAAAAGGTAACATGACTCATTTTAAATACTAAAATACCAAGAAATCTTCATTGTTTGCACCACGATACAAATTTTGCAATAAAATAAAACTACTACAAGAAATTCAAAAGGACATTATCTAAATGACTAAGACGCACACAGTAATTAGCCTTGTAAATTGTGTGGAAAAGTTGCAACTTTAATTGAGTATGAATTAAATACCATCAAGTTAAATATCCCAGAATAATAAACAAAATTGCTGGCCAATTTCACTGCTTGGTGAAGATCTGCAGCTGTCTGACCTAAATCATTCCTCTCTTCTAGGGAGAAGTGAACAATCATAAAGGCTAAGTTCTGTCATCCTTGGAACTAGGTACAACTCAACATAAGTAGGGATGATAGAATGTGGCCTACAGAAATAAACACAATTTGTAGAAATTTCACATCTCTGTGATATCTTTGGCAAATCAATTGTGGCAAAAAGCACCAGCAAACGCTATTAAATTCTGTCCTTGGACATAAAAGTTTGACTGTCATGAAAACCAACCAAAGTATATGCAGTTGAGTGAAAACCTCACCACTATTTTTTCATGCCATGTGTGGTTTATTTTCCCTAACTGTAGTTTCATTTCCCTGACTTGCATGTTAAAAAAATAAAAAGGTCAGCCCAACAGGCAAGCACAGGAAGTGGCTCTAGGCTTGGTTTATGTACGTTTGCATGCTACAAAGAAATAGTGTGGAAAATTCAGCTGTCTCATCACTTCACCATCACTTCTTCTGCTTATTGTGCCAGTTGGGGCGGGGGGGAGGGGTGGAAGAAAGGAGGAAAAATGTATGTGTGCTTGTAGTTCTGTATTTTATGGAAAAAGCTGAGAAATGTTGAGATTTTCCCATAAAAAGTCCATTCTTTAAACAATACCAAAGGCGGCCTGAGGTATTCTGAGGCCCTAGGTGAAGGCCCATTGTGGAGCCCCCTATAGGATCCACAGCACCGGCCCCAGCTTCCCGCTGGGGACCCTCGACTCCCCCCACCCACCCACAGCCCCAGCACCCCCTAGTTGGCCCTCCCTGTGACCCTAATCCCCCTCCCCCACACAGACCAACCTCCCCACCAGGGGCCCCAAAATCCTCCCACAGCCCTGGCTCCCGACTGCAGGCACCCTCAGCTGGTCCCTGAGTCCCCGCCCCTGGCCCCAGCCCCGGCTCTCCACCACATGTCCCACAAGGCAGGAGGCAGATGTGGCTTTGGGGGTCGGTCAAGGGGCCCCTTATTGCTCAGGGCCCTAGACAGGCGCCTGCTTCGCCCACCCCAAAGCCACCTCTGCTAGGCAGGTGTTCTAAAAAGCCAGTTCATTCTTCAGCTTGTTCCTCTATGCAACACTATTTCATTTCCTCCCTCTAATTGAGGAAACTCTGTTTATCTTACCTAAATGCAATTTTTATATCCCTTTTTCTTTGCCTGAGTACAAGAAGTGGGGAACATTTTTTTAAAAATCCAATACGCGGCAACAATATCTGCTTTTTACTAATCAAGTGTAAGTAACTGGCTCTAGATTCTGCCTCTCATGTACATTAATATCTTTTCACCCACTCTTGTTTTGGATATTAACAACTTTCTCAGTTTCAGCAACACTCAGATGTGTTGACAAATGCAGGGAACATCTGATGTTACAGAAAGTAGCTGCAGCTTCAAGGCCCCTGTGACAGAACCCCCCAAGGTACAACAACTGTGGAACTGCTGTGCCCCATTAAATCTCTCATCTGGGGAGTCTCTGATGCTTTGCCAGGGACAAGCAGTGAACCCTCTAGGTGCTCTTATCACTCAGCCATCAGCAGTCAGAGGCACATACAGCTGAGTGGCATGAAGGCTCCTCAAACAGCTCATGAAACACGCACAGGGAAACACTAGCAACTCTCCCATGTCCCCAGCTGTGCACCTCAGAAATAGACCATCTTATACTGCACAAGATCTTCCCTTGAACAGTGCAATTTATTAATGAATTCATCACTTTGTCCAAGGCACCAGCCTTTGTATCCTGAGCAGATTTCACAAACAGTTCAGACAAACTCACTGGTAAGGATAAAATATTAAAATAAGTTTCTAACTACAGAAAGAGAGATTTTAAGTGATTAAAAGTAGTAGGCATAAAGGTCAGAAATAGTTATCAAAGAAAATAAAAAGTAAGCAGACAGTCTAAATTCGAAACCTTAGTAGACTAAGCAGTATTTGGATCAAACAGTTTTTCTCACCCCACTAGATGTTGCAGGTAGGTTACAGTACTTAATCCACAGGCTGATTTTCCTTCTCAGTCTGGGGGCCAATCTCCTCAGTTCAAGTCTTTGACTGTGTCTACACTACAGAGTTCTAATGGCAAAGTGGTGGGTAGTGTACACAGAGCCATCCTTTTGCCATTGGAGTGTGTCCTCACTGGGACCACTTCCAATGACAAAAGAGGCAGTGTGGGGGAGCTGAAAGGTCAACCCACAGGCTCCCTGCTGCCCCCACCCCCCACCCAGCGGCTGCCTCCAATCCCCTGTAATGGGGGCACAGCCACTAGGGCTCCCTGGTGGCCCCCAATGGCAGGGGTTCAAGGCACCGGGGACTATGGATCCTTGGTGGTGGTGTGAAGCCCCCAGCAGCACAGTTTGAAGCCCCCACTGGAGGCTGAAGCCACTGCGGCTCCCATCCACAGTGGCGGGGTTTGAAGCCCTTGGCAGGGGGCTGAAGCCTCCAGGGCTACTCCGTCCCCAGCAATGGCCCCCCTTGTCAATTTCACTGCTCTAACAAGTACCATTACCAGAGCAAGGAAATTAACAAGTCTGACAGCTCCAGAAGACCAGAGTGGCCTTGACTGGCATTCTGGGACCTTTCCAGAGGCTACTTACCACAGAAGAAAAATGATTCAGCACACACACACAAAAGGTGCTATGAATCTTCACACAGGTGGTTTTATGGTTGCATCAAAACAGACCATTTTGACACCAAAACAAGCCTTCAGGTGTGTACAGTGGGCTTCTTTTGATGCAAAAAGTCGAGTTTTGGTGCCAAAACTCACTAGTGTGTACAATGCCTTAGTCTTCCCAGCATTCGTTGCCTTCAGCGTAGGTGGGAGTAATCACATGATGCCACTGTCCTTTATTTTATATTCTCAGGCCTTGTACACACGATCACTTTATCGCGCATTAACAATCATTACCACGCGATACCAACAACAGCGTACACACGTGCAATAGGGCTGTTGCACGTTAACTGCCTTGTTGTAGCACAATACAAAAACCACCTCGACGAGGGTGGTAGCAGTTAACGCAGAACAGCTGTTGCGCCTTTCCACTCGTGTGTATGCTTACCGCGCAATGATTGGCCTCCGGAACTGTCCCAGCATTCCAAAGTCATCCTCTCTGGTCTTCCCCCCACCCGCTCTGTGGCCGTGATGAAACAGTCCCCACCTTGCTCATATTCCCGGGATTTTCGAATTTCTTGTCTGTTTCACTTCCTGTTCTCTTCCTCGTGGAGTGGAGTGCAGCTCCGATCATCAGTAGCAATGGCGGCCCATCGTGGAAGATGCGCACCCCTCTGGAGCATGGCAGAGGTGCTGGACCTGATCAGCATCTGGGAAGAGTCCGCTGTGCAGGCGCAGCTACGCGGCAGCAGGCGAAATTATGATACATTTGGCATAATTTCTCGGGCCATGTCAGAGAAAGGTTATGATAGAGACACTGTGCAGTGCAGATCAAAGGTGAAGGAGCTAAGAATAACCTATCACCGAGCGAAGGAGGCAAACCGCCGTTCGGGATCAGTGCCTGCTACATACAGGTACTATAAGGAGATAGAAGCCATCCTCAGTGGGGACCCCACAACCACTGCAAAGAGTCCCGTGGACAGATCGCCCCGCCCCCATATCCAGTGAATGCCAGACCCGAGCAGGATGAGGACGTGATCGATAAGGAGGAGGAGATGGAGGATGACCTGGATGAAAGCGCAACAGCGTGTAGCCAGGAGCTCTTCTGCACCCCCACTGAGACGTCCACCCAAGACATGAATTTCAGCGTGTCCTCTGAGGTGGCAGAGGGGGGTTCCGGTAAGTTTCTCTTTCGTGCAGCTATGGCTCCTGCTAAAATATCATTGTCCAGGGTGGGGGTGCTTGCTGTCTCAGTCTCCGCTGTGCACGCTCTTTACTCTGCATTCATTAGAAGTGCATCAACACAAGCAGTGATTGTCAAAAAATCATCAGTATTTAGGTCAGTAAAGGTTTCCTCGATGTACCTCCAGAGCCTACTACTCAGGTTAGATGGGAGAGCGTTTGTGTCTACTCTCCCAAAGACGGATACTCTGCCTCGCCAGCTGCAAAGCACAGCCCTGGGAACCATGGCAGCACACAGTGCAGCAACATACGGTCCTGGCTTGCAACCGGTGGCATGTAGGATATGTATTCTAACTGGCAGGGGCACTCTGAGGAGAGAGATATCGGGTTCCATCTGTGTGCCCTGTGCAGAATGTTAGCCCCCAGTAAGCTTTCTATTAGGACGTACCTTCTCCGCTTCAGCGAAGCATAGGATGTTGACTGCCCTGCACCTTCCAGTGGAATGTGCTACTGGAAAGTTACATTGGTTATCTAGACTATGTGTTAACAACAGCTTTATTATTATTATTATTATTATTTTTAGATTCGACCTTCACAAGGCCGGTGTCTACCCCAGCTGACCGCATGAGAAACATTCGGCAGCATGCTCGAAGAAATAGGGAGGATATGTTTCAGGACCTGCTGAAAACAGCACAGGAATCCTTGAGGGAGAATCGAGCCTGGAGAGAGGAATCCCAACAGAGGAGACAGAAACATAGGGACGAACTGATAAGTGTCATGAAGGAGCAAACAGAACTGCTCAAGAGCATGATTGCTTTGCAGACCCAGGCGATTAATGTACGGGCTCCACTCCAGACAGTTCAACCGTGTCTGCCTCCCACAACCCGTAGTCCTTCAAAGAATTTCTTTGAAGGCCACCCGTCCCCCTGGTACACTTGAATATACAGTCCCCCCCAGAGCTACTTTTTAGAGACCCGCAGCTACATCCACCTGTAACCCCCCCCCCTTTTAGGTTTTAATAAAAACAGTGACAAATAATTTGAAGAGTGCCTTTATTTGTACACACTGAAAATCTCATAAGGTGCACCTGATGCGTCCTGGAAGTTAACTAGGGGAGGGCATCATTGAAATGGTCCCTGAGTGCCTCCCTTATGCGAGCAGCTTCTCCTTGGGTCCCCCTAATATTCCTAGTGGCTGGCTGTTCGTATGCTTCCTTGAGGCGCTGTGCCTCCATAGCCCACCCCAGGGAAAACTTTTCTCCCCTACTTTCACAAATGTTATGAAGGACACAGCACGATGCAATCACAGCAGGGATGTCGTCCTCCGCCAAGTCCAGCCTCCCATATGAACATCGCCAGCGCCCTTTTAAACAGCCAAAGGCACACTCCACAGTCATTCTGCAGCGGCTCAATCTGTAATTGAACCGCTCCTTGCTGCGATCCAGGTTCCTGGTGTATGCCTTCATGAGTCATGGCATCAGTGGTCATGCTGGGTCTCCGAGGATGACTATGGGCATCTCCACATCCCCCACTGTAATTTTTTGATCAGGGAAGAAGGTACCCCCTTGCAGCTTCCGGTACAGACCAGTGTTCCTGAAAATGCGGGCATCATGCACCTTTCCCGACCACCCAGCATTGATGTCCGTAAAACGCCCCTTGTGATCCACGAGTGCTTGCAGCACCATGGAGAAGTAGCCCTTCCTGTTTATGTACTCCGTCGCGAGATGGTCTGGAGCCAAAATAGGGATGTGTGTACCGTCTATGGCTCCCCCGCAGTTAGGGAATCCCATGGCAGCAAAGCCGTCCACAATCTCACGAACATTGCCCAACGTCACCGTCCTCCGTAGCAGAACGCGATTGATGGCTCGGCACACTTGGGAGAGGGCTAATCTGACGGTGGACCTCCCGACTCCAAACTGGTTTGCAACCAACCGGTAGCAGTCAGGAGTCGCCATCTTCCAGACAGCAATCGCAACACGCTTCTCCATGGTTAGGGCTGACCTCATGTTGGTGTCTTTACGTCGCAGGGCAGATGCCAACCCCGAACACAGTTCCAGAAAGGTTGCTATCCGCATTCGAAAGTTCTGTACCCACTGCTCGTCATCCCACAGCTGCATAACAATGCGATCCCACCACTCGGTGTTCGTGTCTCGTGACCAGAAACGGCGTTGCACCGTGTGCAGATGATCGGTGAAGGAGCTGAGCAATGCGGTGCTGTTGCTCTGCATGGCATTGATCAGTCCCTGCTCCTCAGCATCCTCGTCTGACTCGGAGCTCATTGCGTACTGAGCAACCAGCCGAGATGTATTTAGAATGCTGACGGCAACAGTGGAGATCAGAGCAGGATCCATGCTGTCGCTGTTGTGATTGCTCGCAAGTAGTGCGTCACTGCACTGTTGAAAATAGGCGCAAGTTGCTATTGGCAATAAGGAAGGTGCAAGGGGAACACAGTGCACCACGGGAAACTGAGATTTTAGCCATGGCGCTTTGCGTTCCTTTCCTTCAACCCATGATTCCAAGTGCAGATTGAGGGAAAACTGAACTGTGGGATAGGTGCCCAGAATTCATTGTACTACACCGCGATATTGCAAAGAATTCTGTTGTGTTACAAGGAGCGACGTGTGTATGCGCTATCCCGCAATAAAGGTCACGTGTTTTTTATAGCGCGATTGCCATGTTGCGCTTTAATCTGATCGTGTGTACACAGCCTCAGTTCATGTGTCAGGAAAGTACTAACCCAAACATGTCCTGGATGGGCCTCACTGAGTCACAGAGTTGAGCAATTCCCCTGATGTGGTATTGTGCAATTCTCTGACAGGACTTGTACATTTCTTTTTTACAACTTTCCTACTGATTAATGGTCATTTAACGCCCGCCTGGGTGCCAGTCACCTCCTTTGTTGTCATTGAAGAATTGGCAGCTCCCAAACGCACAACATATAGCTATTCTCCTGTCCTGTCTGTCAAATCCTTTCAAGATCAACTTTTAGCATGTCATCTATGGAAAAGTGCCAAATGATTCAGGCTAGTTAGATGGCTAGAAGTGATTATTTATATCATAAACAGAGAAATATTAATATATATTTTAAAAATTGTTCGGACTGAAAGGCTGCTAATTATAATTGCAACATCAAAATTAGGCAAAGGTTCTAACTATCAGAGGACTGAAGTTTTGGAACAGCCTCCCAAGGGGAGCAGTACGATCAAAAAATCCCAATGAGTTTCCGGACTGAGCTTGATAAACTTATGGAAGGGCTAATATGATTAAGTTATCTACTAGGCATGTGTCCCATCTGCAACTGCTAGTAGCAAATATATCCAGCGGTTAGAGATGGGACACTAGAAGATGAGGGCTCAGAGGTAGTATATACTTCCCCAGTGTCCAGCTAGTAAGTATTGCCCACATGATCCAGATCCAACTTATCATCATATTTGAGTCTGAGAAGCAATTTTCTCCTAAGTCAGTTTTTTGCCTTCCTCTGCAGCACGGGCATAGGTCAGTTACAAAATCTTTTTTATGAATATTATTATGAAGAAGGAGGACCTAGACTGTTGAGGATTATAAATTAGGAGTAAACATGATGAGGGCTAACAGTTTTCATAAATCAGAACGTAAGAGAGGTAGGGAGAATTTTCCCCCCTTATTGTATTTTGACGTCAGGATGTAGCATACTGCCCTTTAAAGATAAAGCTGGGCTTCTGCTGCAAAACTACCATATGGGAAAGAAGCAAGAACTGCACACCCACAGAGAAGACCCTTGTATGTGTTATGACACATTAAACCTACCAAAATCTCTCATACTTTCAGGGATGGGACTCCAACCAAGAAAGTAGTTAGACTCAGAAATCCAGAATCTGCAAACCCACCATTGTACTTATCTGTTTGTTCTGTTTTTGATAGACAGGAAATCAACACAATGAAGTATTTCACAGCTGTCCAGCTGCATTACTGGAGTGTTCAGCCTTTCACATTGTCAGAGAAATGAAATCAAATTAAGGCTTAAGTGAACCTTCCTCCAATGCCAGTTCCTAGGCTCTACTCACTGGAGTGGATGAAGGGGCTTTGGGGACCTATGCCCCAGACCACCATTAACCTCCTCCCCCTCGTCTGGTGCCCCCAGACTCCCACTCGTGGGACCCCACCCCCAGCTGGGGCCCTGGCACTCAGCCCCCCCCCACCAGTGGCCCTGTCGCCTGGGACCCCGGCCTCCCACCAGTGGCCCATCCTCTAGCCTAGGCCTGCTCCGGCCAGTCTGCCCTGGGGGGGTGGGGCTAACTGCGCACAGTGTGGCTTCCGGTGTGGCCCTGTAGGGCCATGGGCCCTGGTAGGCCACGCTGGAGGCCATACAGCATGCCTGCTGGACCCACTTCTAGAGCTGAGCAACCACGCACGGGCCCACCTCCCATCCCCAGGGGCAGACCAGCTGGCACAGGGATGGGGTGGGAGCACGGATCCCAGCCTCCGGCCCAGGGTGCCCCCCCCCAGTGCTGGGAGAGCAGGGCAGGGGCTCTCCCAGCCAGGCTGGGGGCCCCTGGGCACAGGCCCAATAGGCCTGTGCAGTAATCCGCCCCGGCTACTAATGCAACAGTCCAGAAAAAAGCCTCTTAGAATGTACTACTTAATTTCAAAAAGCCATATAGTTTAGCAAAACAAACAAGGAGGCCTGAGCACTTTTAAAGACCAACAAATGTCTTTAATTAAATAAATAAATAATTTTCAAATTAAATTTAAATTAAATAAATTTGTTATTCTTTCCACATGACACAGGACTCCTTGTTTGTTTTTCTTAACTAGACTAATATGGCTACTCCTCTGGAACTTCTCATATAGTTTAGGTTTTCATGCACAGCTTATGATTTTTAAATTTAAACCAAAATGTAACTTGGAAAGTAAAGGCTCCATTGATTTTTTTTTTTAAATCAAATTAGCACTTCGGCTTTGAGGTATTCCTATTTCAAGCAACACCAGCCTGTTTTTTTAAATCCCTAAGAGTTCTTAGAATTAGCTGTAAGACATTGTCACTTAATGCTCTATCCTCACATCTCTAGTTATTTTAAAGGACTTTATAAATCCTTTTGTCAGACTGTCTCGGCCTCAAGGATTATTTATCATATATTTACATGAAAAAAGTCATATTAAACCTAAAATTTGATATGCAGAAAATGTGAGGACATCCATTGTTCCGATCTCATACATGTAACAATAAGAATGCTTAGCACTTTACCTCCTCTAAATGCTTTAAGCCCCACCATTTCCTTGAGAGAGGCAAGTAAAATTGTTTCCATTATATGGTTGGGGAAACTGAGCTTCATCGAGATTAAAGCCTTGTGACTACAAAGACTTCTGCCTGTTCTTACCTTAAATACTTGAGCAGTTCCACTGAAGCCAGTGGGACAACTCATTGCTTAAAGATAAACACATGCAGAAGTCTTCGCAGAATTAAGTCAGAAATGATTTGCCCAAAATCATTAAGGATCTAGTGATCCTGCTCCCATATAATCCAATGGCAAAATTCCCATTGCCTTCAATAGTGAAAAATCCATTCCACACTGATTCATACACAGAAAATAAATAAGACTTCAGGATTTCCTAACTCCAAATCTCCAACTCACACTGCAGTACTTTGTGCTACTGTTCATGCCTTACCATATATATATATATATATATATATATATATATATATATATATATATGGCATGTGTCCAAATTACAGTTGCTCTGGCAACTGTGATAACAAATTCCTTGATATGTGTGAATGTAAAATTGTAGCTTCACTCTTGTATTACTGCTGTGGGGAAGGGTTGCACTGAACTACTTGTTTAAGGTGATAAAAAGGAAATCATAATCCCCCACCAGTTGTGTTAGCGAAATTCAAGAAAAACAGCATACATTTGATTTGGAATTCAGACAGGCTGGGACAATAAGTCTCTATTTCTTAGTAGCACATTACACCTCATTTAATTCAACTGCTAACCAATACAAATTTTTTAAAAATCACTCACGACTGTGTTCCAAGTCTCAGATTTATCATCTCATAAAGGGTTAACAGTCTATTTGAAATAGTTACTAACTTAGAGATCATCGAATTTATAAACCATTCCCAAGTGTCAAAGATGTATTACTTCCTGGTAGTCATTCTATAAAAATTGCTTCTAAAGAATTTTGATTGGAACCTGGGTGAAATACATGCTGCTTGGAGCTGACTTAATATGTAAATAAGTACCCTTCCCTCTTTGCCATATCATTCCTACAAATCCGGCAAGCTTCCAATGCTATTTATGTAGCATGGATCCTGGTGGACAGCCATCTTTTATAAAACTAAGATGTCATTATGATGGATCACAATCTGAGGTCTCAGTTTGGTGCTAAATCCAGAACGTATTATACACAAATGCAATTCCTTCCAGAGTAGAAAAAGATTAATAAAAGTTGTGGAATTATGGAAATTGCTTGCTGATGTAATTTAAAGGAGTCAAGGACTCATACTTCTCAAGAGCTGTATCAAGCAGCACATGACAAAAATGTAAGAAAGTCATTCAAAACCCATGACACTATGCTAATAAGTAGCCATATGGTGTCTCATTGCTACTCCCACACTGTTCCAACATCATCTCTCATCTGTCTTCACCTGGGCTCCCAAATGGAAGCCAGAAGTCAGATTAAAAATTATTTTTGCATATTATGAGTCTCCAGGAGTGTAACTCAGTAGTGCTCCTGTCAAAGAAGATATGCTAATTTACACCAGATGAGAACCCAACCCTACATTCCTATTATTATTCTATCTTCATTTCAAAGATATGGGCATATTATACAAACTTCTGAGCCCATTTAGCTTTTTAAAAAAATACAATTAAGTAATAAGTTTCAATACTTAGTCCCCATGTTATGGGGGTATTTTTGGGGGGGAGGTTTATTAATGTTATGATCTGATGCGCCCCAGAACAGCAATTCAAAAACACAAGGAAATGAAAGGCAAGACATAAAGGTAGATGGTCAACCAAATAACGCAATAACTATGAACCAGTTAAGACATCAACAGTCTGAACAACATACAACAGTCTAAATGACAGGTAGGTAGCAGTAGACCCTGAGTAATTACAGATACCCAACACTACACATGTGCACACACACAAATACTGAGTTCAGGCAGCAGGAGCCATGAAACAAGCAGGAACAGGAAGCAATAAGTGGGAAGGCAACACATACACCAGTCATCATAGAGTGTATATTGAGAGGGGGTGGGTAACACCTGTTTTACTGGCAACATTTTCCAATGTAGAGAAGGTCTCTGTGACGAGGTGATCTTACCCCACATTGAAGAAGCCCAACAAACTCTGTGGGCGGCCGAAGTCCCGCTCCTTAGGCCCTCCTGGGCATGCTCCGACTGCTGTCCCTGTACAAAAGGGAGCAACTCAGCTCAGTTGGGGCTAGCCAGTGAGGAGGGAAGACCTGTGCTAGAAGCTCCTGACCATGAGTGGTATCAGCCCCAGGCAGTTGGAGAGAGGAACCTCAAAGGAAGCCATCTGGAGCAGCCACACTGTGATGGCTGACCTGCAGGCACTGACTACAGGCAGTGGATTCTGGTAACCTTCAGAGAAGCAGCCAGCATCGGAGATGAGGAGATGTGGACCAGGACCAGTTTTTGGTGTGGATCACTGCTGGCTGGGCGCTACAGTCCTGGCACCGATAGGACCCTGGGCTGGGGCTCAGTGGAGCAGCAGGGCCTGAGCTCCCCTACCTGGGCACCGTATCCTGTGAGGAATCTGTGCTGCCCTGAACTTGAAGGCCTGTGTACTGACTCTGTGGCCGCTATGCTGTACTGCCCTGAATTCAAAGGGCTGTATACTAACTCTGTGGTCGCTAGGCCATAGTGCCCTGACCCAAGGGGGTGTTTATTGACTTTGTAAGGTTGTGGAGACACCCCCCTCACTCGTGCCCTTTGGACTTTCCCCACCTGGGGGCACATAAAAGGCGCCAGTCCCCAACAGTCTCTCTGAGACAAAGCCCAACATCACTAAATGAGTTTGTTAAATCTTTAATGTCAACAGAGCATTGTAACAGCTTGACAGTGTTTTCCTAAAATTGCACCATTTTGTTAGCCACATTTGATCCTGCTGGGAAAGGGCTATGTGAAAGTGGTGATTATCTCACACAGACAAAAGGAGGTGCAAGTGGTGATTCTAGAGATAAAGGATCTAGGGTTTGGCCTCGCAAGTCCTGAAGTAGGATCCCTGAGATTAACAAAGCATGAGAAGACTTTGAACTGAACTTTGTTATATTATCAATCACTTTGAGTACGTCTACACTGGCAAATTAGGTCGACTTAAGGACGCTTAAGTCGACCTAAACAAAGCCGCGCCCACCCTGGTTTTTATTAAGTTGACTTAAGCATTTCCTTAAGTCGACTTAAGGAAAGCTTAAGTCAATTTAATAACACCATCTCTTTGAGTCATCTTAAACCTTAAGTCGACTCCTTGAGTTGATTTAAGGCCAGTGTAGATGGGGATTAGCGCTAAATCGACTTTATTAAGTTGACTTAAAGCCAGTATAACGGCTATCTCAGCTGTTAAGTCGACTTAACACGGTCGACTTAACAAAGTCAACTTAACTTTTCGAGTGTAGACATAGCCTTTGTTAGTAAAGACAAATCACGGGGAAGGGATGAGATTTAACTTTACATGATAGCCTTGTGTACATGACACTTTTCCTCTTAACATTTCTTCAGTGCTACCACTGGTGGACTCCATTGTGGTACCAATGGAGGAAGTGCTATTGTAGACAACAAGTTAGCTGCCACAACGCTTGAATTCCTCAGTGATCTAGGCTTACAGGATAAGACAACACAAATGTTCAGATGCCTCTGGCTGGTCTAGTAAGCATTCCCACCATTGCTACTAAGATTGGGAATTTTTAAGGAAAAAAGGCTAACGTTGACTTTGTTTTAGAGCAGGTTGGCAAAAGCACCTGTTCACATCATACTCTAGCATACTGACAAGTAGAATAAGTTTTCCTTAAACTGTAGTTTTATCACAGGCCATGCATATGCTGGGCCTCAAACATCCTTAGTAGCCCAACACTGTATATGCTGAAATAGCTCATCTAGCCTGTTGACTCATTTCCTAATTCAGGATTACTTCCAGGGCAACATCCAATACATTACCCCATTGTAAGAAGGAAGAAAGGCAGGCTGGTGGGGAGAGGGGGAGGAGAAGTGTTTTATAACAATGGCCAAAAAGAATTATTTCAAACAAAAAAAATATGCAGAAGAGTTGGCAATTAGTGTTCTCTAGCTTTGTGATTATAGCATCAAAAGTACTAGGCAGAGAATTTGAACAAAGTGCTCTGTGTGCATGATACAATGACATAGATTTCGTATTTCTTTCATAAAATACAAAGCCCTTAACTTTGAGATGTAGTCTCCAACTAAAGTAAATGAAAGAAGCAGCTTCTAAAGAGAGTTTTAAAAGAAGGAAGTGACACACTGGGGTACTAGAAGAAAGCAAAACTGTTTCGACAGAAATACGGAAATGAAAGTGTGACCCTAGCCCAGACACCTGCATCTCTGAGGAGCCATGAGGAAGGGGTGCAAAAGGGCTAAGAATAGAGAGCAGGTTGAGGAGCAGATGGATCTGAGATAGAAGTGGGGCCAAAGGAGTTAATGGAAAGTTTTGGAAACAGGAAAGCCAGTGCAGATGACAGAAGATGATTTTATTTCCTTAGGGTGACACTGGACTAGCCACATCATTCAGGACTGCACATTTAAAGAATCAGGCTGTTTGGACTAGGTAAAAAAGTAGAAACTCCTTTTCTCTTACTGAGGCAGAAATGGTGCCCATCTGGTGGGATATTTGTTCGCATTTCATCATTCTTATTGAGAGAAAGGAAGACATGTTGCTTGAGGATACAGATTAAGCAGCCTTATAGAGAAGGATCAAGTACTATGTATCATTCATGGCTGGTCAGTTATAACAAATGTTCATGAAATTCAGTCAATACACAGCATGCAAGATAAAGACATTGAGCCAAATTGAAACCTGGTGTAAGACTCCTGAAGGCAATAGATTTAAACAGGGAAGAATTTGGCTCTGTGTGTATGTTTACAATCCTTCTGTATATCTTTGGACACATAACAAACAGAAGACAACTTCCCATGAAGATTGATTTCAAAAATCTGTCGCTAGTTGAGTGCTGAGAAGAATTGCTCACTGGGACAGGATTTGGGGGACCTATGTAGAGAGGCAATCAGTGCAATTCCCTGCCCCTTCAGCACAGAAAGAAAGGTGAAAGGAGCAATAAGAGTCACTGCTACAAGACCCTAGTGAGATCTGAACTGGTGATTGCTAGTTTCTGAATCTACAGGCCTAACACCTGCACTATAGGCAGGCCTTGGATTAGCTTAACATGGGGAGGAGGTTGGTTAAGGTTGAGAAGCCACCAGCAACCAAAGAAGGAATGGCAAGTGTATCTACTGTGTAACCCCTAAAAGCCTGACTTCCACAGCTACATTCTGAGTCAATGAGACTTAAGTAAATCTCATCAGAATTACGCACTGTGTGGAAGTGAATTAGTCTTTCTTCACTGATTCTTTTCTCTCTTCTTTAAATACAGATTCCGATGCTACTGGGTACATTCTCTAATCTTTACTGAATTTTCTCCTATTTCACTCTACGGAGGTGAAGTCCTGACTTCAGCACTAGCTGATCTTGTAAAATTTTCTAGAGAGACCTCTCCCTAATCTCCATCAACACAGGTAGATAAGAGCTTGCATTCCTCTTACAAAGTGAATAGAGCAGCTCTCTGAACAGAATTACCTTTACAGAACTTTAGGATAATTGCATTGACAATGGCTCCCCCTTGTGACACAATATGGAAGTCACAATAATTTGGTGACTGGAAACTGTGTTTCCCTATCTTCTTCAGCAAAACAAACAAGGAGTCCTGTGGCACTTTTAAAGAGTTAATTTACTCTGCATCTACACTACACTTTCCTTAAGTTGACTTTACTAAATCTGCTTTTAAGTTGACTTTTGGCTTAAGTTGACTTTCTAAAGTCGACTTAAGCCAGTGTAGACCTGGAGTAGCCCTAAATCAACTCTAAGTCGACTTAGGGCTCTCCAGGGCTCCCCCGCTGCCCGCTCTGCCAGGGGGAGTGGCACAGGGAGAGCCTGGCATGCCCCCCACAGGGCAGGGCAGAGCCCAGCCCACCCTGCCCCTATGCTCTGCCAGTGTCCCTGTCCCCCTTTGTCCCATTGTGCTGAGGTACAATGGGGCAAAGGCTGAGCCACCTAGCCCCTAGAAGTCAACCTAGGCATCCAGTGTGGATGGTCTAGGTTGACTTTGTAGGGTCCCCCCAAAGTCGACTTAAAATTTAAGTGTAGACATGCTAAGTCGACTTAACAAAGTCGACTTAAGTCAACTTAAATTCACAAGTGTAGACATAGCCAAGGAGTCCTGTGGCACTTTTAAAGACTAAGATGGCTACCTCTCTGGAACTTCTTCAGTAAGTGTCTGGTAAAACTCTCATAGATTGGTGTCTTAGTTCTGCTTAGATAAGAATTTTAAAATATGTACATTTGTCTTAACTATTTAAAACTTCTGGATCTGCAAAACTGGGATGGAAATTTCATGCATACTTCAATTTTTACAAATGCTTTGGGGACAATCACAAAACAGAAATAATCTAATATAGAATTGTCAGTGAGCATTAGAAAACATGGGAGAGCAAAGATTCAGAAAAAGAAATTAGGATTTACCTTCCAATGATGATACTTCTGTCTAGAAGAATTCCAGAGTGCTTTAAACTCCTCCACTGTCCCTGCAATCTTGCTCCTGCCCCTTCCCCAAACACAGTCCAATCAGACAGACATCTGGAAATGTTTACATAAATATGCTCTCACCCTTTCAAGTGATTTTTTTTCGGGGGGGGGGGGCAGGTGAATGTATGAGTTACTATGTATATCATTCAGGTGGAAGAAAACACTTTTTGTCTATGTAAAGATCAATGATTATTTCAATCCTTTCACTTTCATTTCCTACAGGTGTGGTCTGAGAAAATAAGTACAACAAGCTGGTATGCAGGTATTTGCAATCTCTAGCTGATCTCAGCAAACTACATACCTTTTTCTGTACAGCAGCTTTACCTCTTTTCCTGTGTTCCTTAATGGCTCTTCCTGAAAGGCTTCATTCAAGTTAAAGGTCTCATCCAAATATAATTTCCAAGCCAGTGATTGATGATGTGAAATGTAAACTGACTGAGCTTGAATGAAGTAATCATTTGTTGGTGTGACTTTTGCAGACATCCCAAAGCATGTTGTAAGTCAGGGTCTGTTAAATCAACATTTGTATTTTAATTTGTATGCATTATTTAAACAGTATGACTCTTTGAAAAGGCCAAGAAATTTTTGATGTGATGTAGATCTCAGAGCACTGGGGTCAGCAGTACAATAGCAGTGGCCTTAATGACAATCCAGTCCCAAACACTTTATTTAACCTGAATCTGATTCTAAAGATGGAAATGCTGGATGAGGAGGTATATGGTGCTGCCTTTCTAAACCTGCAGAGGGGGGACTGTAGGAAAACAACAGCTAATGTGAAAAAGCAGCATGCAGCTAATTCATCTGAAAGCCCAAGTGCCATGTCACCTGGTTAAGAAAGCCCCAAGAAATAATCAGCATTCCATATATGAGACTTCCCCATTGTGTAACAGTCTGAGGCTGTTTGCTGTGGACCATATTGGGTCTTTAATGATGTACCCTATGTTAAGGGAGGTGCAGAGTCGCACTGTGCCATCAGGACATCTCAAGCCGTTGTGCATACCTGCTGCATCTCCAGAAGCATGTCCATCCTACCATGCTTTGTAAAGGAGCAGTATTTGCTGCTCCAGACCCTAGACAGGTAACGTTCCAGTGGAAGAAGGGGACAGGGTCATTGGTCTTTCCCACCCACTTTGGGGAGCCTAGCACCTTTACCGCTAGTTGTCTCATGGAATTCATGGGTGTGGGAGAACCTCTGCACAAAGACTGAAGAAGACCCCCCCCCCCCCGCTTTCTCTCCTCCCCGCTGTGCATGTCCCTCTTGCCAGGCACAACCCAACCCTAAAACTGCCACATCAGTGCCTGCAAGAAATGCCTGCTTCTGCGCTATAAGATCCAATCAGGACTTCATCGTGGCCTTAAACCCATTCATCCAAAGCTTCTAAATAAAAATGACAAATATCTAAATTTCCAATGAATAAATAGTGACGATTCCCCTTCATTGTCAGGCCACTTACATCACATGGGGTACATCTACACTGGAGGCTCTGTTAAGACGACTTAGACTCCACAGCCCTGCGTCCACACTGGCAGGTGCTAGGTCAACGGAGGAGTGGCCAGGAACTCTGTGAGGGGGCCTGGAGGCCAATTAGGTTGACTTAAGGGCTATTCCCCATCTACACTGGCTTAAATTGACTTAATAAGGTTAACATAAGCCTTAGGTCAACCTTAAGAGGTGGTGTTATTAAGTCGACTTAAGAAAGCGTTTAAGTCGGCTTAACAAGAGCCCAGTGTGGATGCAGCGGTCTGTTGGTCGACTTAACTGTCCTTAGATCTAAGACTCCAGTGTGGCCATACCCATAGTGCTATAATGTCTGTCTACAGCACTGTTAACATCTTGTTGGTCCCCAATAACCAACGCGGAAACTGAGGCAGAAAGACACTGTAACATACCCAAAGCAATGCATAATTTTTCCTAGAGCTACTCATAAAATGGTTTTGGATCAAGAAAGTCATTTGTGATCCTTTAACATTAGTGGCAACGAGAGAGGAAACAAAGGCACAGGATGAACTGACTAGCCTGATGTAGCACAGCAATGAGGAGAATGTTGGTTTCCTGACCTTCAGTCCATTGCCATGTGCTCTGGACAATCCTACCTCCCAAGTACTTCCCCATAGGTTCCAGGTTGTTTAGTTCTTGGCTCAGATTTCCAAGATTAGACTCAGGACAATGTTCATAGCTCCAGGCTACGTACATATTTACATATCTCACTACTGGTTTTTATTTCCATTTGCCTATTGCTGCTTTATACAGTAGTTGCTCCAGCATACCGGAGACCCACTACTCAAAACTCTTTGTATGTTAAAGCAGTGGAGATGACAGGATGCAGTGTTTTTGACCAAATCAAATCAAATCAATAGACAGTTTTATTTTTAAGGGAGTCACACAAGATAAATTTGACATATTTTACCATATAGGGTGTCCTAAGCTCTTCACAGCAGAGGCGGCCTTTGGCTATTGGGGGCTCTAGGCGAAGGCCCATTGTGGGGCACCCATAGGCCTACAAGACCCACTATAGGCCTGCAGGGCCCCCTCTGTGACCCTGCCTCCCCCACCACCCTGGCCCCAGCTCCCCCACACAGCCCTGGCCCCTTGGGCCAGCTTCGCCTCCTGCTGCGGACCAAGGCAGATGTGACTTTTGGGGTAGGCGATGGGGCCCCTTGTAGCTCAGGGCCCTAGGCGTGCGCCTGCTTCACCTACCCCAAAAGCCGCCGCTGCTTCACAGAGAGATATGAAGGCAGGCATCCTGCCCCAAACAGTTTACAATCTAAGGCCCCAATCCTGTGCTGTCAACCATTTAGTGAAACCTCCAGCCCACCCAGAACTCCTGGGATTTCAGTGGGTACAGGGTTCTACCCATATGATCCTCAAGACCAGGAGCAGGGCCAAAATAGACAACCCACAAAACAAGGGAAGGTAAAAATGGCAATAAAAAGGCAAAGCTATTGAGTGGTGAAGCTGAACACACACCATGTTGCTTCCAAGATTTTATTATATAGGTTTTCTGTTTGGTTGGTTTTTGATGTACACATTATTTTCGGTAATTTATGTGGGAAGCAAGCCAAAGTTAATAGGGCTACTGCAAACAATTCAGGCTGAATGTTACTAATATAAAAATCAATATATAGCATTTTACATGCAGGAAGAAACTTCTAAACCCCCTAATTAAGAGAGCTGGGAAAGAGAGTTACAACAGCTATTTTTACTTGGGATATCAGCCTAACAAAGCAGGGGATTGAGTTATACTGGTAAATTGTGGATTTCCTGGAGTTCTGAGGAGAATTGTAAAGTACATGTTTATGACAGGACTGCTGTTCCTTAGGATAATTCTATGAAATGCAGGATGGTTGATAATCCTGCTTCTCAACTGATACCAAAGTCTAGCTATTTAAGTGCCATTAGGGCCCCAAAGCATCAGAGACACTGCACTTTGCTTAGATAAATGAATCTAAGAAGGGAGCTGCTGTTCTTTATCAGTTTTTATTTCCTATTAAAACGTCCAAAAGAATGGCATCTACAAAGCACTGATGGTACTCGATGCAAAGTGAGCTCTTAAAATATCTCCTTAATCCTTGACAGAGTTTAGGTTGGTTGTAAATAAGATAAGTGAGTATTGACAGATAGGACAGTGTTTATAAAAAGAGGTGTTTAGCTGAGGAACTAAGTGTGGTTGAAGACCAAATAATTTTGCATATTGTTCAGCAACTTCCATTTGCCACTGTTATCTGATTTCAAAGTCTTCTCCAAAAATTCAGGTAGATAATCTCTACAGTAGATACTGTCCCACAGTCAAATTACATATACAGAGCTTCATCCGATGTTGAACTATAAATATAACTAACAGACTGATGCACGAGCATCAATAAGAATTCACCAGGATATCTGACAGGTAATATTATCCATTTCAGCTTAGACACAGTGGAGGAACTGGTAGGCAGATAGTGGATGAAATACTGCCCAGCCCCAGTATACAGGTAGTAGAACTGTGGGAAGCTGAAATGGAAAAACTAGAAACCATTCTTATGTGTACAGATCTATGAACACTTGATTGGCATGTCCACAGCAGTTCAATTTTTAAAAAAATTCTTCAACAAATAGGCAGGCTGATGAGAATTTCAGCTTTGTGTTTATATTATGCCTTTTCTGTCCCAAGCACTGCACAGATATTTTATACTCAATCCAGCAAAGTGATAAGAGCCTTCTGTGAGGGGCTGAGTGCCTTCATCTTTCACTGAAGTAACTGAAGTGGAGGGTGCTTAGCACATTGTGGGTATGGGCTATAATCTTGGGCTCTGGCCTGGACTCATTGGAATGGGATTTGGTACCTCATTAAGCCTTGTAATATCTCTCTGATTAAATTCAGCCTTTGCACATGGGGGATGCCCTGCGCACAAGCATGTTGTGAGGCATGTACTGTGAGCCTACCAGGTGTGCAAAACCAGCCTAAGGACTTCAGGAAGCTTCAGTATGATGTTTCTTTTGGGGAATTCCAAAGTTCAGATTTAGGCCTCTCATAAATGAATGTGTAGTCCAACAGGATCTAAGGACCACCACAAACCTCACCATTTCCACTCCAAGACATAGGCACACTTCTTTGACCTTGCTTTCTCTAATATAAAAATATAGAAGCGTGCACATTTTTAAAACCAAAACAAAGCACTACATTGCTCATACAATTTTTCCCTCAGGACACAAAGTGATTGATTGAGAATGAAGCACCCTTGACAGCTGTCAGTCATATGGCTTAATGAACTCCCAGAAGCATGCAGGTATTATTTTGATACGGACAGTCCAAAACCCTATGTAGTATAGTATAATGTATTTTCACTCGTAAATAGGCATTCTTATCAGGTAGATCATAGAATCATAGGGTGCGTCTACACTTGTAAATTAAGTCGACTTAAGCCTGCTTAAGTCCACTTAATTTACTCTGCGTCTACACTACAGTTTCCTTAAGTGGACTTAACCTGTTGCTTAAGTCGACTTAAGGAAATTGCAAGTCAACTTAATAAAACCTAGTCAAATTCCAAAGGGGTAGCCGTGTTAGTCTATTGTAGAAAGACAACAGAGTATTGTGGCACTTTTAAAGACTAACAGATTTATTAATCGCATGATCTTTCGTGAAAGCTCATGCGATTAATAAATCAGTTAGTCTTTAAAAGTGCCACAAGACTCTGTTGTCTTAATAAAACCTAGTTTTACTTCGACTTACTGGCTAAGTCATAGACTCATAGAATAATAGGGTTGGAAGGGACCTCACGAGGTCATCTAGTCCAACCCCCTGATAAAAAGCAGGACCACTCCCACTAAATCACCCCAGCCAGGGTTTTGTCTAACCCTCGAGAACAGCCGAGTTCCCTCCTCTTTGGAGCAACCCTTCAAGTAGTTGAAGGTTGCTATCAAATCTCCCCTCAGTCTTCTCTTCTGTAGACTAAATAAGCCTAGTTCCTTCAGTCTCTCCTCATAAGTCATGTGCCCCAGCCCCCTAATCATTTTTGTTGCCCTCCGCTGGACTCTTTCTAATTTGTCCACATCCTTTCTGTAGTGGGGAGCCCAAAACCGGACACAGTATTCCAGATGTGGCCTGACCAGTGTCGAATAGAGGGGAATTATCACATCCCTCGATCTGCTGGCAATACTCCTACTGATGCAGCCTAATATGCCATTGGCCTTTTTGGCAACAAGGGCACACTGTTGGCTCATATTCATCTTCCCGTCCACCATAACCCCCAGGTCCTTTTCTACAGCGCTGCTACTTAGCCGATCGGTCCCCAGCCTGTAGCAGTGCATAGGATTTTTCCGTCCTAAGTGCAGGACTTTGCACTTGTCTTTGTTGAACCTCATGAGGTTTCTTTCAGCCCAGTGTTCCAATTTGTCCAGGTTTCCCTGGATCCTGTCCCTGTCCTCCAGAGTATCTACCATTCCCCCCAACTTGGTGTCAACCGCAAACTTACTAAGCACGCATCATCAAGATCATTAATGAAGATGTTGAATAGAACCGGCCCCAGGACCGACCCCTGGGGCACTCCACTCGTTACCGGTTGCCAACCAGACATCGAGCTATTGATTCCTACCCGCTGAGCCCGTTGATCTAACCAGTTTTCGATCCACCTTACGGTCCACTCATCCAACCCATACTTCCTTAACTTGCCGATGAGAATGCTGTGGGAAACCATATCAAAAGCCTTGCTAAAGTCAAGGTATACCACGTCAACGGCTCTTCCCGCATCCACAAATCCAGTCATCTCATCATAGAAGGAAATCAGGTTGGTCAGGCACGATTTGCCCTTGGTGAATCCATATTGACTGTTCCTGATCACTCTATTTTCCTCCAAGTGTTTCAGGATGGATTCTTTGAGGACCTGCTCCATGATTTTCCCAGGGATTGAGGTGAGGCTGACCGGTCTGTAGTTCCCTGGTCGACTTAAGCCAGTGTAGACATGGCTTAGCCCTATGTCAACCTAAAGGGTCCCCAGGGCTCCCCCACTGATCTCCCTCCCAGAGTGCCTGGCACAGCCACAGCCTGGCATGCCCACCCACAGGGCAGGACACAGCTCCTATACCTTGCCCCTGTCCCTGTCCTGCTCATGTACTTTGGTACAATGGGGAAAATGCTGAGCTCCCTGGCACTTTTGAAGGAGTGCCCAGGGAAGGGGGGCACCTCTTGGGTGCCCCCCTTCCCACCATGCACCACTCCCAGGTCCACCTAGCCCCTACAAGTCGACTTAGGCGTCCAGTGTGGACGCTCTAAGTTGATTTGGCAAGGTCGACATTAAGTCGACCTAAATTTACAATGCGGACATGCTAAGTCGACTTAACAAAGTTGATTTAAAGTTGACTTTGTTAAGTCAACTTAGCAAAGTCGACTTACTTGAACAAGTGTGGACATAGCCAAAGAAACTGGAAGGGACCATGACAGGTCACCGAGTCCAGTTCTCTGCACTCATGGCAGAACCAAGTACCCCCATTAAACCATCCCTGACAGGTGTTTGTCTAACCTGGTCTTAAAAACCTGAAATGTAGGAGATTCCACAACTTGCCGCGGCAACTTATTCCAGTGGTTAATCACCCTGACAGTTTTTAAGCCTCTTCTGTGCTCTTTTTCATCTTTATAGATTTTATTTTTAAAAATTCTCATTATGGTAGACATCTTTGTGGTTGCAACTGGAAGAGTTTAGTTTTGTGGGCGGCGAGTTGTTCAATAAAGAGTTTATTTGTAATACATAGGGCCTTTTTTATTTGTCTTTTCAATATCCTGTTTTATTTGGCTTTGGCTTGGCAGAAAGTGAATTGATTCCATGGCCTATGAAGAAAACATCTGTTTCACTGAGTTTGACTTGAGTTAAAATTTTCAAGAATATTTACACAGTGGCAGTGTAAAATAGGTTACTCGCCACCCATAGTTCCCCCTTGTGTCAAGTTGTGATGTTGCAAGAAGTCCCGATCTCCAGTGCCTCCTACTGGCCATCTACCTCTCATCAGGTTTTCCATGGCTCAGCCCTCCAGCCAAGCCACATGGGCTATGTCTACACTTAGGGATTTAGGTCAATTTAAATAAGTTGACTTTAATAAGTTGACTTTAAGTCGACCTTATTAAGTCAACTTAGAGAGTCCACACAGGACTCCTAAGTTGACTTAAGTGGGCCTTACTAACTCGACTTAGAGAGTCTATACTAGACTCTCTAAGTCGACTAGTTAGGTCCAGGGAGAGCCAGCCCCACACGGGACTGGCTCTCCCCGAGACAGCAAGCCCCGGAGCAGTCTGGGGGAGAAGGGAGTATGGAGCTTCCTTCTGCCCCGGACCGCTCAGCTCCCTTATGGTCAGGACTGCTCAGGTCCTGGGCAGAAGGGAGCTCTTCCAGCTGGGAACCGAGTGGTCCCGGGGAGAAGGAAGCCGGCAGCTTCCCTCTGCCTGGGACCCCCGCGGCTCCTGTCAAAAAGGGAGCCGCCACTTTTTTCTTGCTGGGACCTGCGAGGATGCAGCTAGAAGGGAGCGCGGATTCCTTTCTGGCCAGGACCCCAGAGGTTCTGGCCAGAAAGGAGCCCTGCGGCACCCTTCTGGCTGGGACCGCACTCCCCCAGAGACTGCCCGGCAGCTGGAGCACCAGCAATTGCCGGTGCTCCACTTGTTTGGGGAGGCCCAGGGTCTCCCTGCCAGCTGAAGTGCCCTGCCAGCAGGTGCTGGTGCTCCAGCTGTTTGGGGAAACCCCAAGCCTCCCCAAACAGCTGGAGCGCCGCCGTGCCGGCCATCGCCGGCACTCCAGCTGCTGGGCAGCCTCCGGGGGCTGCCCGCCAGCTGGAGCCCTGGTGAGAGTGCGGGACTCCTTTCAGCCAGGACCGCTCAGGTCCCAGCTAGGAGGGAGCCCCACCTGAGCGGTCCCGGGGAGCAGGGAGATGGGACAAACTGCTATTGGCTTGTCCTCCGGAGAGCCAGGACTTCCTGGGGAGAAGGGAGCAGGGGCTCCCTTTTCCACCTGCCCTAAGTCAACTTAGGGCTTTCCACACTGCTTAAGTTGACTTAAGAAGTCGACTTAAGCATTAAAGTTGACTTTAAAGTAGGTTTAATAAAGTCGACTTTAAATTTCCTTAAGTCGACTTAAGCAGCAGCTTACGTCGACTTAAGGAAATGCCAGTGTGGACACAGAGTAAATTAAAGTGACTTAAGCAGGCTTAAGTCGACTTAATTTACTAGTGTAGATGCACCCATATAGTTCAGTCCTCTTCTGGAGAAACAAATGGTTCTGCTGACAGTATAAATCAAACACCCTAACTAACAATTTTTCTCCTCTTCTTGGGCTCCACTAAAGGCCTCTGCTTCCTGGCCCCTTCAAAGTTTCTCTTTGCTTCTCCCCCAGCAGGATTCCTCTATTGCCTCCCTTCCCTAGGGACTTTAGCAACTTCTCTTAGGGATCTCCCTGATCTTTGCAGGCCCGATCTCAGGGTTCCCCCACCCAAAAACCTATCCTGCTTTCTGCCTAATAGTCCTGGCTTCTTTGCAGTATCTCACCTTCATCCAAGTCTAATTAAGTAGCCCTCTGAAGGCAACTGAGATCAGTCACTAACTCAATCACCAATTATCCTTGGGTGCAGGGCTGGTCATTGCAGGGGCTTTATGGGCTGCAGCCCTGGGCCCCGGGCTATGGGCTGGGGGCCCAGGCCCCTGATGCCATGCAAATATCTGGTCCCACTCAGGCTGGGACATGACTGGCTGGGCCTAGGGAGGTTGGAGTGGGTGGTATTTACAGCATGTTCATTAGAAAATTGTGCTCCATACAGAGGATTGGATGAAATGACCATCAATAATATAAATTTTGTTGGATATTTTTACTTTGCAATTGATTGTGAAAGGATACACCCACCCTGTAGCACCCCTGCAGGCCAAGCACTACTCTGCTGGTGCCTACCAGAGATCCCCATTCACTCGGGGGCCCTTTTAAAAGTCCATGAAATCCAAATATTCAAACCATTCTCTCTCTGGGGTCCAATTTATTCAATCCTGCACAAGGTCTTTCAAAATAGAACTTAAACCTACAAGTCTGGGTTTAGTCACTGCTTCCTGAGAGTCTACCTTCTCTTCAACTGTCTTTCCTTTTGCCCTAAACCCAAGCTGGATACATCCCTTCCTGCTGGCTCCTAACACCTCTTGCTTAGAGTTTGACCTTCTCCATAAGCCTTCCCCACTGGTATTTCCACTTCCAACTCAGGGCACTGCAGGAATCTTCTTAAATGCAGTAGTGTTCCAAGGCATTTTCTGACTAACACACGCAGCTTCAGCTGTCTCCCACTTTATAAGACCCAGGTGCCTTCCTTCCTTTAAATCCAGTTGGGCCACAGATAATTAGTTCAGGTGCACTAGATCCTGCTTCCTTTCTTGCAGGCACCAGTCACCTGTGGCAATGTGACATTAAAAGACTAGAGCAGGGGTGTCAAACTCATTTGCTATGGTAGGCCAGATTTGACTGAAATGTACTTCATGTGGGCCATACATACCATAAATCGAAATACGAAGGCATTCTCACACCATCACAGAGCACTGGGTATGTGAGATTGTGCTCTGAGAGACCACTCTCTTTCTCTCTCTCTCTCTCTCTCTCTCGCAGTCCTGGGCTGGATGGAAGAGGTTCAAGGGCTGCATCCAGCCCACAGGCCACATGTTTGACACCCCTGGACTTAAAACCAATGCTCTATATTTGGACAGCATTTTAAGATAAACAGCTGCTTAACAATTTAATTGATTACAAAGATCATATTTACTCAAGCTGGCTTAAGTAGAGTAGTTACTGCATGTTATCAGTTTTAACTAACAACAATTGGGTTGAAGGTGCACACGTCACACTTTCATAAGTTACCTATTGAACCTTGTACTTCCCTTAATTTTGTCAGAACAGACTGTATATCCAGTGCTCACTAGAATTTATGAAGAGGTATAAGCAGGATATAAAGTTTAAGATATAAAGTTTAAGAAGGATATAAAAGAAGTTTTGGAACCACAAGTACCATTACTTTTCTAGTGTTACTGTTGAGCTGGGAACATCATCTACGTCATCATCTAGATTCAGCTTGGGAAACGACCAATGACACATGAGTGTTGAGAAATGAAGTAATTTACTTCAGAATGTCCCATCAAGTATAGAAGATGCTATTATGGATGATCTTTCCAACAGTTACCACCATTTCTTTCCAGTGACAGGAATACTGTATGTTGGTATGTAGAAATACACATTTTAACATAGTATTCTTTGCTATTTTTTCTGCCTGTTCCATATAAATATTGTTTTGTTTCACTTTCCAACTCTGTAATGTTATCATTCCCATATCACTCTGCTGGAAATATTAAAAAATAATGAACTCTGTTTTGTTACTAAGAAATGAGCTAGACCTATGAAGTGCAAGTATATTAAACTGAAAAAAAATCTGAACCATGGAATAAGTGATTTAGTTCTGTCCAACTCCCACTAAGGAATTCTCTTTCTAAATCAAATTCAAATTTTTCTAAATTTTTGAGTTGTCTGCCCAGCTTGGAGAAATACATATCTCATTCTTTTTTCGTCTTTCTGTCCTCTTTTCTTTCTTCCTCCTGGCCAGATTCTAACACCTCTACTCATGTTAAGTAATACCTTATTCTGTGAGTAGTCCTGTGTAAGCCATTGGGACCACTGATGGAGTAATCATATTCTAAGAGTGAAATCCATGCCGTACTGAAGTCAAACTCTGTTATGACTATATATTTATACAAAAGGGAACAAAAAGATAAAGGTGAAAAACTTAGAAATTGCAATTGTGAAGAATGAAGGAGAAAGCACTGCTGAGATCCTAGAATCATGAAATCCACAGTTAGTTCCCAACCATAATTTCTCCGAGTCCTTAATGTTTAAGCTGTTTTTTGGAGGGTTTTGCTGCATACGCTTCAATAAGACATTTACAAATTAACCTTCAGCAAATTACCTATGCACTTCCCTTTGCCTGGTAGGCTTCACAGAGAGATACTGCCCATGTGCTTTTATGAAAGAATAGGGCTTCAGTGGGCTCTGATAAAATGTTAGCATACAACCCCTGTGCTTGCTCAGAAGTGATTTTTCAATAGTTTTTCATTTCTTCCCCAAGCACAGCCATGTACATGTCCTAATAGGGAGGGACAGAGAGCCTAGGAAATTCCTGGATATGCAGCTCAGTTTCCTTAGAATGAGAAAGAGATTTGGACATGGCTACCTAGTCTCCAAACATGGGAGATTCTAAGGAAATGAACCTGAAGTCCTGGAGTATGTCATCTTCTCCATGAGAATGGCTGATCCAACCTTCCCTATGACAGCATCACTCCCTCTATGCCACCATTAGCATTTCTGCCCTGCACCCACCTCTTTGCCCCTTTCCAGCAAGAATGGACTTGGAGTTAATGTTGCTTGGAAGCTCATTATTTCCTGTGCAGATATCTGATGGGCTCAGGAGTAAGTATACCAGGCAAGGTTCTTGTTATCTTAGTCACGCTTTCTCCTTACCAAGGCATATCACGCCCTGGCTCATGACTGTCCAGTCTAGGGGAGGGTCTTTTGTGGGATTGGGGGGGGGGGGAGAAGACAAACTTTTTGGGAACCCCTCTATGCCCTTTAACACTTTTCTGTCCAGTTCTACTAAAATCTGTTCACCCTAGTGCAGTTAAATATTAGGCACTCCAGGGTGGTTAAATACGCTTTGGGGATCTGGTCCTTAGTCAATAGCCTGTTAATCATGGAAGAGTATCCACATGACAAGCATGGTAGGGTTTGTGTTCTGCCATTTTTGATCTATTAGTAACTTACAAAAATTTCCAGAATAAATATTTATTTCTGTGCCGAGAAAAGATACCAAAATAGTCAGACACTAAAGGGGGGCACTTCAAAATGCAGTGAGGCATTGAAAACGGGGGGTTATATGTCACTGCTATCATTGCATTCACTATAGAAAATGTTAGAATGTTTGTTGGTAATGAACACTGGCAAAAAAGGAAAGAAGTAACAAAGTTAATACATTTCTCATATGTGAACAATACCAGTATATGAAGATAACTTGTCTTTATCATGCTACCTCTGTGCAGCTCTATACCATTGCTGAAAAGGAAGATTTCGGTTTTTTTTCCCTGGTGCTAGCAGTCCTCATTCAGTTTCATTATGAAGAGTTAGGGCTGCCTTATTCATGTTCATGCTATGTAAGGTTTCTCCCTTAAAATTTATTCTTAAGCTTTTTTTCTCCTGACTTTGACTTTTCTGGTCTCAGTGATAAGAGGAGGTGAACAATGTGGTTAAGAAATCCTGATGACTCTGCTTCCTGACTCTGAGTAACAGTTATAAAGCTCCAAAGCAATATGAAATTAGTTGAACGTGGCTTAGTCACTTAGAAATATCATGCACTGATTGATATCAAATGAATTCACATTTCATTTATCAGCAAAACAAAATGTTATTGGGAAGCAATTCTTTTTCAAGCAAAAACTATGAAAAGTGTGAGAAAGCATTTGCAATGGCCTAGTTAGGTTTTTTAAGATAAGAAATACACCTAAAATCCATAGAATACACAAAAAGCCCTCTCTGCTCTCCACTCTTGTTTCTTTTTGCAGTGTTAGAGGCAGACAGTATTTTGTAGATTTTTTAAGCTAGTAAACCAAAGTCTTTGAGTAGATACTTACTTAGCCACCTATGTGCCTTGACAACACTGTAGGCATCAGACCAAAATCTGTGCCTATTGTAATCTAAATGGTCACCACAGAGTATTCAAAAATATTCACAGTGGTTAGCTCCCCTTTTGTGCATTAAGGATGTAACTACCTGCAGAAACCAACAAAAAGAAGCTGGCTGAAATTTAACAAGTGTTACTCTTAAAAAAAAATCAAAACAAAACAAAAATATCAAATTTGTGAGGCACTAAAGTTTATAGCAACAGAGGACTAGAGCTGATAGGCTAGGCCGAAGTGTGTTTTGAGATGGGATTTGACTAAAAAGGGAAAGTCATTTCACGCATATGATCACAGATGCTGTTCCATGCATACAAAAAAAAGGCAAGATATAAGAAGAAAGGGAGAAGAGAACAAAAGATTGGACTTGAAGTTTAAACAACACTGGTATTTAAAAACAGAAGCAAAATCATGGGGACTTTATGCCCGGAAATGTTTTACAACAATTTGCCATCTTTACTTTATTAGGATTCTTTTATTATGGGATTTTTCAGAAGTGCTCAGTGCTGGCCTACATCATTTCCCACTGATATCATACCATAGACTTCTGTAGTAACAGCAAGGCAACTTTTATAAACTTGTCCCAGGGGAGGCCAAACACAGGCTTAACAATATAACAAAATTAAAACAATACTCAGCATATGGGAAAAGGCATGATCATTGAAAAAAAAAATTTCTGACTCCCCGTATGGATAGTTAACTACTTCCAAGAAGAAAACAGTTTAACAACCCTTTCACTTCTTAGAGTCTACCGTTCATCCCCATGCCGAAAAAAAGGATAGATACCAACATTGCTTTCTCCAGTGCTTTGGCTAGTCCAAATGATAATTAATTATTTAAATTTCATTTTAAATAACTTGAGCAATAGGACTTCCACCACTAATCTTGAGGGCTATTCCACCATCTAACGGGAATCCCACACAGTGTATGTTTTTTCATCCCATGATCTTTTTACCATCTTAGAAAAACAAAATTGGTAGCTGCTTAGTTTTTCCAGATTTGTTTGCATTTTATTTTGTTTTAAACAAACCATGAAAATTAAGAACAACAGTCATTAATAAAATATTGAGTTGACATAATTAATAAGGAAGAGACCTGGCAGAGCAGGAGTCTTGAATTTGAGGTAAGAAACACACAGAGGTAAAAAGAGAGGTAGCAGCTAGGCACAGGCTGTTAAATTCTTCCCCTAAGGAAACAAAAACAAGTTGTAAAAGTGATATGAAATGCTGAAGACTGGTCACTACAAAATATGTTTCTTAAAGTGTAAATATATGCAATTATTTTGCCAGTCATTCTGACCTGTACAAGAAAAAATATGTTGATGGATTTTTTTGTGTGTATCAGAGTTCACATACATTTGAAAAATTTGCTAAATTCAAGCTATTAGTGCCATAGTGATTTAGAATGCCCATCAGCCCAGTGCAATTAGTGCCAGGATGATTTAAAATATCAGTCAATTCAAGATATTAGGGACATAGTGATATTTAAACACCAGCCATCCCATGCTATTCGTGCCAGGGTGATTTAATATACTGTGTCAGATTGTGGGCTTGCAGCTTAAGTTCTGTGAATGTGACATTGATATTAACCCATGTAGCTTTCCAGACTCTAGGAAATAGATTGGAATCTATTTCCAACATCTGTCAAAGCACTTAAAGTCTGCCACTAATATTCTTCTAAATAATCAAACATAGTAACCTTCCATTGTCTCTTTTGTGCTTTCTTCATTTTTTGGACTAACTTAACATACATCCTTCCCTTTGTCCTGAACCACATGCATTACATTTGTACAGAGCATCCATGATCAGCAATCAAAGGTTCTGGCAGATTGGGTTATCACTAATATACCCATCGACATCTGTGATGAGAAGTCAAATCCATGTATGGTGACATAACTCCTCTATTTGCCATCCTGCAATCTAAAAGATGCAGGCAAAACAATGCAGACACCGTATTTCATTCTTTACTCTTTCTTTTTAAACCTGAGTCAAGAGAGTCTCCAATAAACAGAAGTGCTATCTTTTTGTACTATTATTGAAGAGATGAGTAATGGGTATTTTTACACTTGTACATTGCAAAAATTACCCACAAAAAGGTATGTAGGATGCAGCTATCAGATTCCTGCCTCTAACCATGCACACACAGTTTGAAGAAAGTAAGGGCATGATTCAGACTTCACTCACATTAGTTTTGCCAGGATAATTCCATTGACATCAATTAAACCACTCTTGTTTTAAACCAATGTACATGAGATCAGAACAAAACCCTCAATCTATTTCATTCCTGCACTTTGTATTATTCTTTCCTCTTCTTTGAATGCTATTAATTGTCAGGAAGCTATTCTGCAAATCATTTACTCCTAGAGCTGTCAAGTTCCTTGCTAAGCCCCTTAAGTGAAGAAGCTGCAGTAGCAATTGCTTTTAGCTCAGTCACCTACTTAGATTGTGGATGAAGTTATACTCTCATCATGAGTGCCTATATTTTAAACTCACTCTTCTCTCTGAGAAATGTCTTCCTGTTGAACTATTTAAAATTAAAATGTGTTGAAATGGCCCATGAGTTTTAATAAAAATGTCACCCATACTTTCATAATGAAAATGTCAAACTAACCATTTTATAGTATTCATCTGATTTGAACAGAGGAGCAGACACCTGCAAGTTTAGTCCACCTTTAGGGAAGGGGATCTGTTTTAGTCCTTGTGATCTACAAGGACTGGATGCACATCAATAACTTTATTTAGTTTTCTGAAAGGCTTGGGAATTATCCCTAACATTACAGCAGGTCAAAAACACCCTCCAAAATTATGAAAGTGTAGAGGCTTTAAACATTTTTTCATTAAAAAAAATACCAAAACTTATGGAAATGTTGTTAAATACTAAAATTTGAAAAATTTGATCAGCTTTACCCAAAATACATCTTTGTTTTTTTCCAGATCTTATTTGGGGTTTCTTGTCTTGGCTGAACTCTGTGAAAACTATGGATACCATTCCAATTTTAAATAATAAGATATTTAACATGAATGGAATACTACCATTAGAAATAAAGTCATGTGGGATTTTCTAAAAGTTTCTTATTTGTCTCATCCAAAGTCTTTCATAAACCAACTATTAACTGCTCTAACCTTCCAAACAAACCAATATTTTAAATATGCCTACGTGATGGTGGGGAATCAGTTATGATTCACTTAGAGCAATGAAGTAATGTGATCAGGGCTGAGAATTTAAAAAAAAAAAGTCTTATATTGGTTTAAACTAACGATGATGCCACTTTCAAAATCATCTGGTGCTGGAGCAGACAGGCTGACCAGCCCAGGGCCAGTGTGGATCAGCACCGAGGCAGGCCAGGATGTCACTCTGGCAGGGGAGCAGGGCAGGCCAGTCTAGGTGTGGCTGGTGGTGCTCTGGGGAACGAGGTAGGTCAATGCTATGCTGATACTACAACAATGGGGGCAAGGAGGGCTAGTGTTGAGGTGCAACATGGCAGAGGCCGGTGGCACTCGGGCTGACACCTCTCGACAGGCCTGGGGCGATCGGGGGCTGGTGGTGCTCCGGGCACGAGAGGCGAACCAGCTAGCCTGGGCCTGGGTTGGGCTCAGTGTTGGGGCAGGCCAGGCCAGCAATGGTGGGGGGAGGGGCTGCATTTTGAGACATGTCAGTCACTTTTCAATCCATTTAAAATGTACCATATTGATTATGAATTGTTCTAGATTTTTAATCAAAATATTTTCTGGTATCAAGTCCAATACCTTACAGAAATCTGAGTCTGTTACTAGTACTTATATATCAACCAAACTTGCAATCTCATCAAAAAAGAGGATGCATCTTGCCTAGCTAAAATGTTCAAATTTAGTATTTGAATTATTTTATCAGTTTTAACCAAAAAAAAAAAAGGGGGGGGGGGCAGCGGCTCAGCTGGTATTAATCAATGGAACTCAATTAAAAAAGAATTAAGAGGAAAATATAATTAAATAAAATATAAGCAGTCTAATCAAAGATAAAGCACAAAGGGAAATAAATGTTTGCCCCCTTTTTATGCTTCTTTGTGTAGTGTGCAGGTGTCAGTGTTGGGTTGGAGTTAGAGGGGTTTTGGGGTGAGTGCGTTTGCTTCTTTCTATTTGTACCCTTACAAGCATCAAGACTATCGAATCTTGACTTCCCGGTTTTTGCTGAATAAATTAGAAAATGAGAGAAAGGATATGAGTATTTATTCAATCCTCAAATGAAGAGGTTATATGTTTGAATGTTTGCTGGGTAGCAAAGAGCTGATCATTCATATTTTAAAGTGAAAGCTGGAAAGTAATGTTTCACAAGATTTTTCTTTCAGGCCTCTTTGTTCATCACAAAGAAGCAAATAAGACCCCAAACTTTTATTTTTCTTTCCAAGTCATCTTTTTTTTAAAAAAAAAAAAGTAAAGTACAATCTTAAAATATTGTGGCTTTATTTTTTCAGCTGCGTTATTCTATTCTTAAATTTCCATCTTCAAATAAGTAACTACATAATTAACAACATATACATTGTAAACTTAAAGCAGTATGTCCTAGTGGTTAGAAAAGGAGCTTAGGGGTCAGGATGGCTACAGTAGGTTCGATTCCTCTCTCTGTCACAAACTCACTGCAATCTTGAGCAAAGCCTATTAGGCCAACATTTATACCCATAGCTGCCTAACACACGCTACAGAAACAAAAATGGTCTCATTTACAGAAGGCTGAAATTCAAGGGTGGGACTTCATTGGGGATTGGGTGCTCAGAACTTTGGAAAAATCAGGCCTCTTTAATTTAATGCCTACATGTGAATTTAGATACCTAATTTTAGTTACATACATGCAAATATTTTGGCTTTGAATTCTCTCGGCCACTAAGATTTTCCTAAAGTTTGTTCAATTCCTTTGATGTCTGAAGACTAGAGAACTTTATAAATACAGATTATTATTGTTATTTCTTTCAACATAGGTCTGTCCTTTAGCACTCTATTTTGTGTTTAAAATACTGCTTAAATCTCATCTCACCCTTTTATTGCTTAGCCATAAAACTGCAACCTGTTTTCTTACTATGTTAATATTTCACTAATGTCTACCATTCAAGATACTTTACAATGTACAATACTCAGTCTTGACTGCTCAGGCTGCATTTTTGCACCTTCCGTTGCTGCTGTTTCTATTAACATGACTGACATCCTGTTGTACCAGAAAAGCACTTGAGATAGCAACCGCACCGCTTGGTTCCAAGAGCCTTAATGATGGTATGTGCTGTATCCTGCATGGGGAGGGCAGCAAATGAAAAGCATCAGGAAATCATGTTACACTAAACACTCCCAAGTCTGAGTGATTAGCTCAAGACCATGCCGTTGTGTCCTTTATAAAAATGTGGTGATTTTGAAACCCCAGGAAAAGATATCCCACTAGAATACACACCTCAAACCCCCAGAATCAGTAAGTGGAAACTTTCCTTTTTTATTCTGATTCTCCCTTGACTTTCTTAAAATATGCTTCAGAGTTTTTTGAGCATGTCTAATGCATACGTATTGGTGTCCTTGGCTTTTGGATGGCAGGGGATTACCTTTTGGGACTAAATCCAGTGAGGTGCTAGGCATATGAAACTTCCTTTGACTTCAGGAATGAGCCATTGGTTTGGATTTTATTCCACTGTTCTTGGGGCTGAGTGTTTTCCTCTTACGTGTTAAACTATTTGCCCTACTATTAGGAACCACTATGCTTTCCTGTAAATCTCTACCAAGATATTTTTCTCTTTTAGCTGGGTTTTATTTATTAGTGTATGGGACCCTGAATTACCCTCCTGTAATAATATACATTATATATTTATTCTCAGTTATGAGGAGTTTTAAATGCTGCTCTCAAAATAACTTGAGTTAGACTTTAGATATGCCAAAGAGAAAGGAAGAGTGAAGCTATTTATTGCACATTATGTGGAATGGGATGGGATTTACCTTCCTCTTGAGAGCAAACAATATTGTTTCCTTGCCAGCTAAAGTCACCAAACCAGTTTCACCAGGATCTATATCCTCCTGACAGAAAACTAGGCTGCTATACTGATCAGATCATTCCTTTTCTACAGCATGTCAAGTAAACATTTATATCTTATTTAGGTGAAGAGGCATTAATAGTTCATGGAGCTGCCATTCACAAACCTCGAAACAGCTTTCATCTTGTTGGCTTTTGTCGTTTTTTCCTCGTTTGCTCTGGCTTCCATCTACAGTGACCCTGATGCAAACAATACAGGTAAATAAGATAATCCAATGTAAAGAGGGTGTTCTACAATTCTCGGAAATCTCATGCCTGATGTTCTCACTATCTGTTTTCTGAATCTTGCCATTAGACCCTTGTAGCAAATGGGCTTGCAACATTGTTAAATTCCTGCAAAATACAGAAAACAGCAACCAGTCAAGGGACAAACAAAAATCAGGGTCATAGAAACCATCAGACTGGATCAGAGCAAAAGCCCTTCTAGTCTAGTCTACTGACTCAGAATGAGCAATACCAAAAGGATCAGAATAAAATGTAAATAATCCTATAAAGGACAGTTATGCCACGGGGTAGGTTCCTTCCTAGCTCCAGGCAGCTGACTCATGGTCAAGTCTGAGGGTTTACATCACGTATAAATACTTAGCTTGAGAGGACTGAGGATAATGTTATTACAGATGTAAGTGTGTAATTCCCTTTTTGGACAGATTCAATTCTTGAAGTCAGATCTCATTTGAACCACTCTAACAGCACAAAGAGGTTCCAACAGGGTAGCCAAGTTACTCTAGTCCAGCAAAACAAACAAGGAGTCTGGTAGCACGTTTAAAGACACATGTTAGTCTTTAAGGCTATGTCTACACTTACCAAAGTTAGTTTGAATTAGTTAATTCAAACTACTTTTAGTTAGTTCGAATTAATTTAATTCGAACTAGCAAATTTTAGTTCACTAAGCAATTAGTCAATTGCATTGAGCTCAATGTGCCGGTTAGTTCGAACTAAACGCTTAGTTCAAACTAACATGACCACATTGGGTTAATTCGAACTAACTAGTTCATATTAACCCTTACTTAGAAAAGTATAAGTGAATTTATTAGTTTGAATTAAGGAAGCCCTTAATTCAAACTAATGAAAGCCTAGTGTAGCCAAGGCTCAAGTTAGTTTGAATTAAGCCTCCTTAATTCAAACTAACTTGTCAGTGTAGACCTAGCTTAAAAGTGTCACCAGACTCCCTGTTTATTTAGCACAAAGAGGTGGATATGTTTGAAAACTGGAGGGGGAAGGAGTATTGTGAAAAAAATTGTGAAAATGTTCATTTTTTTTGTTGAAAAATTTTAAATTCAGATTTCTGCCAGCTCTATAAAGGGGATGAAAGCAGCTGAGCAGGTCTTGTTATAATGCAGGGCAGGCATAGTTAATCCTATGCCACTCATTTTCCCCACCCACTGCTGTAAGAAGTATCCTGGGTGGGACTAAGAGCAGAGTCGGAGAATGAGGAGCTCTAGCAATCCTAAGCAGCAACTTTAAAGACTGTAAATTGTGCTAGGAGCCAGTTTGCCCCCCCCCAACGACCTCTCCAGATTGAGAGGTAGTTTCAAAGGTATCAGGAAGTTACCTATAGTGCTCTGCTGCATCTGGTGATCTAACCTTTGGTCTCTACAACCTCTTATGGCAATGAGTTCTACAGGTTAACTATGTATTGTTTTAAAGATAATCTTTTATTACTTTCATGTGTTGCTTGGGAACAAGGATTCGGGAAATCTGTGGGGTGGTCTTGTATAATACCAAGCAGTTTAATAAGCATGGTCTCTTGCACAAGTCTCATTATATTTGTGTAACAATATTAATCAGCATGAAAAGTAGATAAATGCCAAAGGGTTTGCTATTTGCATTCCAACTGCCCCTTTTTAAAAAAAAAAATCCATTCTGCTTCACTGAGTTTTATACAGTTTCTATACAGAAGATGGGAAAGTGTGGGAAAAACAATGGTATGTCTGGGAGGAAAATGCGGTTGCCCTGAGAACTTACTTACCTTAATCAGAGAGAATGGACATTAACATCTTTTCCTAGGAGGAGCATGTATTGACCTAAGAATACAGCAACTCCTCACACTCCCTACACAAAGATATGGTCCTTCCCCACAGATGAAGATACAAGAGGAAAGCACTATTGACAGCAAAGTTTAGGAGGGCTATAAGTATAGGAAATGTAAAATCTCTGCTGTGCATGGAGACCATACACTAATGCTCTGAAGTCTTGCAGATGTCTTAAAAGGTTAACCTTTTTTGAACCTTTCTGATTCTGAAGTAGTGAGTATAGGCTCCCCACTGGTGATATGAAAAGGTGACACCCCTACCCCCAAAGAGTCTGTTAATTATGTTGTAGTATTTCAGTGCGTATTTGCTGCTGTCTTGCAGGGCAACCAGACGCCCAATTCTATAAGGACAGTCCTGATATTTGGGGCTTTGTCTTACATGGGTGCCAATTATGCCCCCTTCCCCAATTTTTCACATTTGCTATTTGGTCACACTACTGTCTTGTCAACATAAAAATTGCATGAAAATAGTTTCCTTGTCAGGATTTCATCAGCTTCAAAATAATATCAGCTTGGAATGAAAAATTGACTTTGTTAAAATTCTGAATTAGAATCTCACTTCCATGCCAAAGGTACTGTCATTATAGCAATATGCCACATAGCTAGTGCTCTGGCAAAGACCGCATTCAAGATACTTTACTCCAGTGGTCTCCAACCTTTTTAAACACAAGACTCTCACTTTATTTTGACTGCATTCTCATGGGGGTAAATCTAACTTATGTCAATATAACATTCACTGAACATTCCAGAAGTGCCTCCTGCATAATTCAGCTATTAACCCTGGTTTCCCTGAATAACTTTACATTCAAAGAAAGGCATGCAACTACTAACAGAGCCAGGCAATTATCTTTCCATTAGCTGAGTGAGTATTTGTAACATGCAGAAATGCAATAATTTGATGGGATTGTGTTTTCTTTCTCTCTCTCTTTCTCACACACACACATTGAATTGTGTTTTCTTTCTCTCTCTCTCTCTGGGTGCATCTACACTTAGAAATTTAGTCAATTTAAGGAGGCTTAAGTCGACTTAATTTACTCCACGTCTACACTGGGCTTTCCTTAATTTGACTTAAGCTGCTCCTTAAGTTGAATTAAGGAAAAGTTAGTTCGAATTAATAACACTTCGTTTTCATTCAAACTAGCGCTTAAGCCGACTTTATTAAGTCAACTTAAGCCAGTGGAGACGCGGAGTAGTGCCTAGTTGGACCTTTATAAGTCAACTTAAAACGTTAAGTCGATTTAATAAGGCCAAAAAGGGGCTACGTCTACACTTGAAAAGTTAAGTTGACTTGTTAAATGGACTTAATAAGGTCCACTTTAAGTCGACTTAAATTCGACCTTATTAAGTCTACTTAATAAAGTTGACCTAACTTTTCAAGAGTAGACATAGCCTCTCTCACACTCTCTCTCTCTCTCTCACACACACACACACACACACACACACACACACACACACACACACCCTTCAGAAGCCAGGGATTTGACTGTCAAATACACTGTTGGATGTATGTCCTGACCCTCTTATCATGCTGGATCACAAATCTAGCAGGTTAACAGGCAGCACTACCTAAGCTGCATGAGATTGTGGGAGGAGGCACATTATAGCACAAGCTGCCAAAATCCAGATTGCTTCAATGAGTATGTACTGCTATGGAAGCTATGCTACTCTGGGTGACGAGGGTGTAGCACACACTCCCCTCCCTAGCCACCCTTTTTGGAGAGGCTAGTAAGACTGTCAGAACTCACATGAACCAGTCTCTCCGCTTGCTATCCACATCGCAGCTGTGCTTGGAGAGAGAGGATTCCTGTGGTCTTTTTATCCCTCCTCCCTCAAACACAGTAGATAGGGCCAGACACAGCCCAGCTCTAAATATTTGCCCTTTATCCTTTTCATGAATCCAGCCCTTTGTTTCCGGTTAATGTCCCTTCTACCTCCTTTCACAGGGTACAGCTCCTTAGTGGCAAAACACAGTGTGCTTTAGAGAGTTTTATTTTGAGTGAAAAATGCTTGTGAATTTATTGTTAAAGGGCAAAAGGTGTCTGTTAGGGAGCAGAACACATTCATAGCTTTATGATTGAATTTGCTGCCAAGGAGACACACTTGTAAGAAGAGCAGTTTCAAGTAGAGTTCATGCAATAAATCTCCCACTGGAGGGAGTTCTCTCGTCATCGTGACCTATTATCTGCTCTATTTATAGAAAAATTCTCTTGCAGACTCCAGAAGTAATCCATGATATTTCCCTGGCAGCCTTGTTTTCAGCAGTCTCACTCTGAATTGAAATTATAAATCTGAAAATTAAAATGCCTGTCTGGGAATCCACATTTCCATAAGCGTGACAAGTCACAATGAATTGAGACAACAGCAAGGTGAACTTTTACTCAGTTGGGAGAATTTTTGCAGCAAGAAAACTTGATTTCTCCTGTGTGGGTTGAACTTCAGTGAAATAATGTTACCATCTTGCTTCACTTCCACAGAAAAATTCAAGTGGCAGATAGTAAAGAAACTACAGTACAAAATTCAGTTTGCTCTGTGAACTCCATTCCCCTCCATCTAAAAATGTGCATTCTTTATCTTCAGAAAGAAAAAAGAACTAGACATAGTGGGGCAAGGAAAGAAAGAACTGCTTACAATAAACCACTATTAGAAAACAAGTTCGAAAGGGGTAGCCACGTTAGAAAACAAGAGAACATGCCATATTCTTCTAATACATCTCATCTTCAGTACTTGACATTTAGCAAAAATGGCATTGCAAATTCAGGTTGTCACATGTGCCCCTTCAACAAAGATGTCCCTGTAAATCATAAACACTGACACAATGTGATACAAAGCCAATGATAAATACATGCACTAACTCCCACGCAAATTTGCTATTTCCTGCATTGTTTAGGACACTTGTAATATTTCAGATATTCTGTATACTTGGAATGGGAAATTGTAGCAAATATCACAATAAGCATGTAAACCACTAAATGAGGTAAACGCAAGTTTGTTAGGGACTTGTATTTTAAAATTCAATCATATTGGGACCATGCTCTTATGGACCCTGGACCATAACTTTGAAAGCTTCAGGCATTAATGGAAAGAGCACTCGTAACCTGAGGCAAACCCAGGTAGTTCTGAATCAGGGAACCACAACCAGGTTCTTGTGGTACTCTAGGCCCTCCCTTCCACATGAGCTGTGATGGCACAAAATGGAGAATTAAGGCCTAAGTGTTTAAAGACGGATTCTTTTGGGATCTTGACTTAAACCTTCCATCACACTGTCTTTAAAGTCCATATAGATGTCACACAATCTTCTATTCTTGTGTTTTAACCAAAAGCAATAGAAGGGCTTAACATTCTGCTAATTCCCAGATATGCACACCTGTTCAGGTCTGAGAAATTTATCACCCTTCTCGAGCCAGTTTAAGATGGTCAAGTGGCAAGTATTCTTGTCCATGTTAAATAATAAAATATACATTATAAAGTTAAGATTCTGTCACAGATATTTTTTCACGATATTTATAATTGACCACAATTATAGAAAAAAATATTAATTGGCAGACTAGAAAGACTCTGGAAAACCTGCTTTTCAGACAAAATCAGCTTCCTTTTTAAAAAGGCTGCCTAGAGTGTACAAGATTTGTATGACTTTAGGAACTACATAAAACTAATTTGATATTTCCCATATTCAGTTTTTCAGGACATTCCTGCTTTGCAATTGTGTCCTTCTGGGGTCAGAAGTCTCCTTCTGCTGAAAGCGTGGAAGGGAACAGATATGTACTGATTTATGAAACTCAGATCTCAGAAAAAAAGGAAAACTTCCCCACACTCCAGCTACCCAGCTCTCCTATTGATTAAGACTACAGGACTTTGGTGGGCTACAGCAGGGCAAAAGATAGGGAGCAGCCACTTTATGCACCATGCAACCATGCCAAATTTACATACCTGATGTGGCAAAATGCCACATTAAGAAATGTTCTGTGATTCAGCACTAATTTCTTTTCCCTGTTTTAGTTCCTGCTGGTGATGAAGGCACACACAGCAGCTGCTGGGGAGGCAATAGCATGGCATTGAATCAGACATATAGGCAGGAAATGGAGGATGGTTTGAGAGACATCTGCTATGAGTAGATGATCCCTGTAAAATTCCCCCTGAATCCTTGGGTTCCCTGTGATTGGCAATGTCACACCTCCTACACTTACCTAATGCCTGCTGAACAAGACAACAATGGAAACAGAACCCTACAGAGATTTTCAAATGATCTTTTTCTTTTTTTTCCATTCATGGAAAATGAACAATTTTCTAAATGAAAAAACAAGGCATTGCCATCATGGATTGGCATTCTTGTTGAAGTTTCAAAGAGGCCAAGCACGAGATGGGAATGGAGACTGTCCCATCTTCTCACTATAGAGACAATTCCCTTCAGAATGTCTAGAAGACTTTGGTGTGGCAGCGTGTGGGACGTTTGCTGTATCCATTTTATATTTTCTGAAGCTAACCAAGGGGCTCCAGGCTGGCTGTCAGCCTTTGTGCAAACCCTACATCCCAAAATTAAGGGTCTGATTTACCATCATATTACTTCATTTTTATATCACCGCGTGCAATGTTTTGGGGTTCAACAGAGCCTGCTATGGTTATACCACCACCTGGCCTGCAACTCTGGGTGCCTAAATACTGTGCTGCTGTAGCTCAGAATTCTGACACACCAGCTCGCCTACAGGTATGCAGGTCACATCTTGGCTTTGGCCACCAAGTTATTTTGCAGAGTAAGCCTCACACACACACCCCTACCATCTTCAGTTTCCCCCAAACCATCTGCCCTCTGGTGTCCAACCCCAGTACCAGTGCTAGCCCAGGAGAGGCCCAAGCAGGAATACTAAAACAGGCACGTTCTTATACTAAAAAGTGAATGGGAGACCCCTTGATCTGCTCAGGGCCCTAAGCAATTGCTTAGTCTGCTTATGCGAAGTGCAACTCTGTACAACCCAGCCCCCTTACTGAACACTTACAGAAGTTAGTAAGTCCATTTTAAAGAGACAAAACATTGCAGCTCATTAGTTCAACTGGGATTTGAAAAACGCTTCTCTTTTGCTCCCAGAACTGAATTAATTTAAGCAGCGAGGTGAAATGACTTGTCGAAATTCACACAGTGGTAGAGCCTGGAATGGAATTTTCACGACTACCAGTTCAGTGCCTCTCATATCTTTCAGATAAAATGGCTGGAGTTCAAATCCAGCTGCTTGTGTGTCTTGTAACAAAGCCTTAATTCAAGGGAGTAAATGCTAAGGCTCTATTTGAGCTTCAGCTTGTTGCTCACTGGGTTTAAGTAAAACAAGCTTATTAAACAAAGGGGCATAAGTTTAAATGGTACCAAGTATAAGGAATAAAGATAGAAAAGTTATAAGCCGACTAAAGTAAAAATACTCATCTAACTACTAAAAGTTCAGCAAGTTACAATCTTTGCCTAAGCAGGTTTCTTACTTACATTCTGTTTCCAGAGACTTCAACAGGTTTCAGCGTTTTGTGGTTTCAAGAGATCTAGACCCTGAAACTACCTCAAGTGATGGATACCAAAGTGACTTTCTAGGAGATATAAACAGAAACATTTTTTTATTCTGTTATAAGAGACGGAAAGGCTTCCTTCTACTCTTTCCTTCTTGTTGACTTCCCAACCCCCTACTGATTCATATGTACATTTGTCTTCTATAATGCTTATTTTACACTAGAGATAGATAAATTTCTTCTCTCCTCTCTTGGAGAAAATCTGTGATTCCTGTGTCTTGTCACAGCCTTTAAAGCATAATAGTCATAAGAATCCATAATTCCTCATATAGTATTAATGCATACATTTCACAATGAATCACAGGCTTTCATACAAGGCGTTATTCAACTTACTCAACAGTTGATTGAACTGTTGATCAGTTGAGGCTCAGCCCCATCTTTACAACCCTGTAAACCTTGGAAATGTGTTCTTCTAAAGTGGTTCCCCCCAAAAAAATTTCTCTCTCTTGCTGGGATGTAGATGCAATGCTGTCTCCTCTAGTGTGGGTTAGCTTGATTTCTTTGTTTACCTTAAAGGTAAGTGAACCTGCATTGTCTCTGCCTGATAACTGTCAGACAAGCAAATACTCATTCCTTTGTCTAAAACAGAATGTTGTTGTGCATTGCTTGCTAACGGATTTTAGAACAGAAGTCTACCCAGTGCTTAATTTGTGCCAGAGCTGAGCCCCCACACCTGTAGGCTTTCTGCATTGGTTATAAAACTCAAAAAGCTGCTTAAGCTGTGGCATCTCTTTCATTACAAATTAAGCACTAATTTTAGCATATATTAATAACAGTTTGTGCACCCTCTTATACATAGAATAGAATAGAATAGAATAGAATAGTAATGATCAGTAAGTTATTGGCTTTTACAATAATATATTACATGCCCACCCAGCCACCCCCTTTGGGGTATATAACATGGTGTTAAATGTGATGAGTATGTCAGGCCTGACAAGAGTTGCTGACACAGTGACACAGGCTTCTGTGTTAATGTGACACCACAAAAATTCCTGAAATAACACTGATAAATCAGGCCCCAAAGATGCTAAATGGACAGCCTTGAGAGCCCCATTTTAAATCACAGAATAAATGTCAGTGTGAACATTTTATATACTAAAGGGAAATGAATCAAAGTCTCATTTGCCCTTTGGGAGGCCCAGTATTCAAATATTCTGTGACCTTACAAGGTTTTGTAGCTGCTCTGATCAATGATCTGTAGCTGCATAAAATCAATGGAGTTACACTGAAATACAGTCTAGACTAATGCAGTGATAAATCAATCCCATAATCTCTACACAATAAAAAAAAGACATGCTGGTAGCAGGGTTTATTGCAGAGGGCAAACTGGAAACTATAGATGTTGTTATTTAACCTTGATGAAAGGGATGCACAAACTTGAGAAACATTTTCACTTAAATAAACCCAAAGAGTAACTTCTGAACGCTAACACAGCATCTAAAGAGTTGCAAAATTATTGTTAGGGTAATACAGATCAGTGATTAGCTTCTACAAAACCTTGTGATGTCATAGAATGTCTGCATGATAGGTATTCTGGCAGGCAGGCAATTCCAATTTCTCTTTATTATAAGAAAATGCTAACATTAGTTAAATGTCCATAGACTCACAGAGCATTCATTATATCTAGGATAGTAGTATAAAACAGCTCCTACAAATGCAACCCAAAGGAACAAGAACGGTAGCATAGCAATTGCTACTTTATAGGTAAATGTGATAAGGACAAAGTCCTGAACCTTGTTTGAAAGAAAAATGAAACAGCATTTGGAGAGATTTAATTTGTTTTCTATCACTGAGTAAATCCAATCACATTGAGGAAAAAGAAAGAATTAACTATCATAATGTGAACCTTCTGAATGAAACCATACCTCCAGCCACACTATATTATGCTATATCCTGTGTTACAAATAACCTCCTATGTTTTCAGGGGCAAAGACTTAACCATACAGTATTGTAGAAAATCAAAGCACATAGCTAGGATAGCTCTGCGAACGGAAAGCCTAGGGATTGAATACTTAACCTTCCTTAATGCATAAGAGACTCCCTTTCACTGCCTTTGTGATAACATTTAGCGTGACCTAGTTTCATCTGAAAGTTTAATATCTCTGTCTCTAGCAGGAAGGAAAATATCAGAATTTCTATGAATAATACAATGTTCTATATGAGTTTAGAAAACAAGAGCATTTCAAGTTTTAAAGCAGCACTATAGCCAGTTTTATTCTAGTTAAAATATTTTTTTGTCTTTTGGGGGGGCATAAGTCTCTGTGTCTATCTGCAATATTCCACAGAATCATTTCATGATTTTCTCTTTCTGCTTATGGACTAAATCTTAGCCCTTTTGAAGTGAATAGCAACAGTAAACATAACATTTATTTTTAGATATAACTATGGTAATCTTCGTTGTTGTATACAAGCACCAAAATTCTATTGACTGTACACTGAATACCAAGGGTTGTATGATATTTGTTTAAAAGGACCACTATTAATCCAAAGGTCATTACAATTAACCCAGGCAAATACGTATTCAAGATTAACACTACGTGTAGTAAAATGAAGTCCATCTCCAACATTTGCAATGCCCACTGTTAAAATGTAAATATCTCAGGCATTTACCTTTCTAATGGTATCTAAAGGAACTAGTCCCTGTTATAATCCAATCACTTCCCTAAATTTATATTTTAAAATGAACCATTTTAATAATTGCACATGACCAGCCTGTCCAATTTGGGGGGACTTGTATTACTTATATCAATGACTAAACAGAATAGCCTTTCAGAATTGTTTGTAAGAAATTCCTCCTTTACATCAGCTTATTTAGGATATTATAATTTGCAGTGGATGTTGCAGGTGAAATAGAAATCCCTGAAAAAAAAATCAGACTGTATAAAAGGAACAGTGACAGACACAAATACACACAGTAGTTGCAAGAAATGGTTGAACAGTTAAATGACCTAAGGCAATGTATACTACCTGAAACAGTTTCAATAATGCCACTGTTTGATTCTAATATATATGCTGTTTAGTCTTGACTTTACAGACTTTGACATTGCTGCTGTCTGAATCAGTAAAGGGAATGGAGGGAAGCAGGAAGAGAGAGCAAAATAGAGAAGATGACAGAGGATAAGGGAGGAAGTTTGAATCATCTGAGTCTTCATATTTGCCTGTTATTTGCTTTATCCAGGAAGAAATATAGAATGGAGATAATGCAATCTATTTACACAGAACCAAATTCAGCTCTTAGTGGCACAGAAGTGCTTGAGAACTTTGGGGTGGGATGGTAGGGACAGAAACCCATGCCCGCACTCTAAAGCATTAATGATGCATCAAGACAGGATTCCTAAAATAGCACTCCAGAGCACCAGAATGAAGGCATGGCCTTTGCACCCTTGCCTTTGATAGGTCATTGATGGAGCCGCAGCAAAGGCTCAAGCCGGCTAGCACACATCAAGAGGGGCTTGTGGAATCCAGTCAGCATGCTATTTCACTCTGGTACAGAACCCAAACAGCACTCATCAGTGCTCTTTGCCCCGCCTTCCAACTCACTGTGCTTCCCTACACCAGCAGGATGGTTCTGTTGTCAAGCATGGCACCATGTTCTGCCAAGAACAACTACATCACCGAAAGCCTACATTTCAACTGTAGTGTAGCATAATCACTGGATCATTAAAGGGAACACTCAGAAAATGATTTTTATTAAAATAAAGTCAATACCAAATTGTAAACTTCATAAAAAGTTTAGGCCTGGATGAACAAAAGAAGTTAGGAAGCTGGTTTGGGCTTCCTTTGGGCTTTCCAGAAGCCCATCCATAAGCACCTACAGTGCCGAAAGAAGCCCAAAAAAGCCAATACCGCCAATGAAATTTCACAAGCGGGTGGGTTTTTAAAGAGGCCTGAATTGGCTTGCTTTAAGCCAACCTGGTTCCCGGAGTGCGGCCACTGCTGCAGAGCACTTGCTTTCAGCTGCAGCTCTTAAAGGGCCAAGAGCATGAAATCAGCCTGCCGCCACAGCTCTCTTCGGCGGCAGAGGGGAGCTTTTAGTGGCAGCTGATTTCACGAGACACACTCAGCCGCTGTGCCGTGACACACTTTTGTGTCATGACACAGCAGTTGAACCGTTTCCATAGACAGCAATTCACAAAAGCCATATGTTGCCTAAATTAGATAATGGAAGATACTGGCCAGAGAAGTGTTTGGTAAACCCCAGCCCTCTCACAGAGACAGGCATTTAAGTCCAGGCTGCAGGGAGGTGTGTGTCTCTAGAAGCAGTTCTCACTTTCCCTGGAATTAGGCTCCCACAAAGTTCTAACAAGAAGCTGAGGGGAGAAGGAGGAGCTCCTAATTCTCAACCCAGAGGTTGGATGCAAGAGACTCCCAATCCAAGTTCTCCCTCTGCTTGAGAGGAAAATGGACTTTGAACAGGACATTCCGATACAGGCTCTCTTGGTCTCTTGGTTGCACAGTTGAAAAATATTTGAAGAGTCATTTAAGCAAGAGCACAAGAATGAAAATGACCATATTGCCTCATGGTTAGAGCACTCAACCAGGATCTTGAAAACCCAGGATCCAGTCCCCCTGCTCCAACCAGGGTTAGGGTTTCGGAAGGAGACAGGTGTCTGGACTTTGAGAGTGAGAGAGCAGTACACATGCCAAGAGGCAGAAACATAGTCCCTGGGGAACTTTTACTGCAAAACCTTAGACACCAAGTGTGTTTAGGTGCCCACAGGGTGCAGCAGGACTTTCATGCATTGGGACTTAGTATCTAAAACAGGAACTTAGGTACTTAACTTCTTTTGTGCATCCAAGTCTTAGTCACTAGTAGCACAGTAAACTATCTTGTCACTTTTCTGAGAAATCTTCGGGAGAGATCTTATCAATCCAAGTTTTTCCCTAAGAAAAAGAGAACTTAAAGTCACTGAGGAGCAATCATATCACTCCTCCTCCCCAAAAGGTAAGTTTTAAGTCTGCTAACTCCCTTTTCTTTCAGAAACAGGAAAGATAAGTGGCCTTTGATAATGACTACAAGACAGAGAAGAATAACAGTCATAGGCTGTCAAACTAACAATGTGGGAGTTAGAGCTGAACATCAAGTCTTTCCCAGGAACCCCCAGTGAGTTGTAAAATAGGATTATAGGACTAAAGTCACTCCATATTGGACTCATAGGAATGCTTCTGAATTATAGGATAATAACCCTAGAGTGCATGACTCCCTCATTGAACTCAGAAGTATACAGGAGCTTTGCTCTGTCTGGGAGGTAATTGCTGCAGTTAAATATATAGCACGATAGGTGATGGAGAAATTCAGGAATAAATGAAAAAGCTAGCCATTTAGGTTTGGGAGGACGCAGCAAATAAGGCAAATGTTCAGTTAGCTCCTTCTCCCTCTGCCTCCCAATTCTATTTTGCATCCTCATTCTAGCAGCATGATTAAAACTTTGTATGCCCACCTGTCTGAGTATGTGCTTAGATTCTCACTGATCCTCCTTGTGCAGAGCATTTGGAATCTTTGAAAATTAGGTGCCCAGAGCCAGGCCACTGAACCCACTGTGCTGTGTCATTCTATTCTTGCTGAAATTTTGGAACAACCTTCCAAGGGGAGAAGTGGGGGCCAAAGACCTATCTATCTTCAAGACAGGGGCAACGCTGCCACAAAGAAAGGCTGGCCCTGGATCTCCAGCTAGGGTTGGGGCCGGATTCTGCTGCAGCTGCTGGCCCAGCCTCAGTGCCGGATCCTCCGGCGGTGGTGGCCCGGCCCCAGGTCCCTGACCAGACTTGGGGCACTGGTGCCGGAACTCGGGGCTTGTGCCCCATGTGCCCAACACCAGCGGTGCCACTTCTTCAAGATTGAGCTTGATACATTTATGGAGGGTGTGATATGATAAGACTGCCAACAATAACAGGTAGATGACTACCAGCAGCAAATATCTCCAAAGGCTGGTGATGGGACACTAGCTGGGCAAGGCTCTGAATTACTACAGAGAATTCTTTTCCAGGTGTTTGGTTGGTGGATCTTTCCCAGATGCTCAGGGCCTAACTGATCATAATATTTGGCATCAAGAAGGAATTTTGCCCCAGATCAGGTTGGCAGAGACCCTAGAAGACTTTTGTCCTTTTCTGCAACATGGGGCAGGGTCATTTGCATATTTAAACTAGTGTAAATGGTGGATTCTCTGTAACTTGTAATCTTTAAGTCATGATTTGAGGACTTCAGTACTCAACCAGAGATTAATGGTCTATTACAGGAGTGGGTGAGTGAGATTCTGTGGCCTGCAATGTTCAAGAAAGGAGGCTAGATGATCAAAATGGTCCCTTCTGACATTAAAGTCTATGAGTCCATACTTTCATGCTATCTCATCAACAAATAGCATGCAAGCATCTTTCATTACTGTTTTAAGTGACATGCCTAATGTCTGTCATGTGTGGTTCATTCTTTCTCTCATCTTATACAGTTGTGTGGGCAGCGGAGTGCTGGTTGGTTTTTTTTTGTTTGTTTGTTTTTTTAAGTATATGCTACTATGCATTAATCTTGGGGAAGGCAAAGTTAAAGAAAAGCACCTTCTGCTTGATGCAGCAAGAGGTAAAATTTGTTACAGTTCTTAGTTCTTCTGGGAATTTGTTCCACAGACCCATCTTGGCCTCTGAGAAAGCTCTGTTTATTTTACCCTTATAGTCGAAAGTTCCATTATCATACATTTTAGACTAGAAAACTGTATCAATTCTGTAATCTTGCATTTAATCTTAAAATTGTTGCCTTGTTTTGGGTTTTTTTAAGTTTGGGAGTCTATTTGCTGTTTATTGGTATTCTCTAATGTAAAACAGATCCCATATTAGTGGAAAGTATACATATTAACAACAAACCAAAAATCTTAGAAACCAGTATTGTATAGCTGAGAAATAGTTTGGAGGTTTTTTGTTTTGTTTTTTTTACTAATTGTGAAGGAATAAAGGTTATATTAAAACCAAATTCAGGAATAATTAAATTATGTACAATTTCTCTACCCTAGGAAATTGGATTTTTGAAAGGGGAAAGATAAAAGCTTATTATGGTCTATGTATCCCAAAATATGTAGGTCAACTCAAAATTTTGTGACTGCCTCTCTATGCAATGTCATGTATATTATAAATATACAGAGACTATAAAAGGTATTATGTTTTAAAAAATGAAATTAATGAGTATAAATGTTACTAAATAATTGTATTTAGGAAAAAAAGCAACATATTTAGGTTTAGAATTAGACAGAACTAACGAGCCTAATGTCTTATTTACATCAAAATTCCATTAGTTAAACTAAAGATGTTATTTTTAACTGATTTAGTTAAACTGGTGCAAAACCCTTGATGGACACTTTTAATTTGAGCTAAACCTACATCTGTGCAGCCTAACTTGCTATCTGGTCAAGTGAAATTAATACAAACCAGGTTTAAAATCAAATTAAGACTAATCAGACAAAATTCCACACTGACTTCACTAAACCAGTTTGTTAACCAACAAAGTTAAATTGGTGCAATTGTGAATATAGAAGAGGACAGACTCGAAATAGAACTAAAGGAACAGAAAAGTATTTAGCTTTTGTGGTCTGTCCTGAGCTAGAACATATTACTGTAGAAAAAAACAAGAACCCTGACTGAGAATAATTTAGAATTAAAACTAATTTAATTTTTGACAAATTAATTAAATAAATTCAGGCAACAAACAAGCTCCAAACATTAGCCCACTACCATCTAATAATTTCTCCCGGGGGTTCACTTTCAATTCAACATGATTAGCACCCTGAATGCAATGTTAATCAATCAAAAATTAACATTAATAAATGTTAATAGTAGCATAAGCCTTGAATTTATCTACAGCCTAGGAGTGAAGAGGCATCTTTGCTAGTCCTGTTATGTCGTATCATTATTACAAACCAGTTCCTGCATTTCTATTGTCATTGACTATAATGACAAGGAGTATAAATAACTAGCACAGATATTTTGCATGTCTAGATAAGCGGAACCACCATAAGCTAGAAACTGAAAACAGTAAATGCATAATTTGAGACAATTTGACTGGAAACCATTATGCCCTTAAAAAGATAACCGCTTTTACACAATACATTTGCAAATCAATAATGTTAATTTAAACATTAATAAAAAGCCAGCTTTTTCCCTTTGCCTGGACATACCCGCCTGTCAGACTCTACGCATGCCATGTCGTAGTTTCCTCTGCTGCTAAAAATCTTTGCAGATATTGGCAAGCATTTTAGAGAACAGCATGAATATTTTACTACCATGTAACTGAGCTCCCTTTTGTGTTTATAAGACTAAAATCAGCTTTGTGGTATTGTTCCAGCTGTAATAGGTCAGATCACTTTATACTTTTTAGGATTCTATATACTAATGTCTCTTTTGACAATGCTATCTAGAATCATTTGTTAGAAATCACTCGTGTCTAACATAACAATAATTCTGATCTGTTATTATTACATGTGATCACATATAATAAAATAGACAGGCATACATAGTCTGCTATGAAAGGCATCAACTCTGTTCTGAATCATCCCTTCTATTAGCTTTTTCAGCCTATTGCAACTGTGGAACTGTAGTTATTAAGAAGTTTGTCTATTAAAGAAGCGAGTTTGAACTGTGACAGAACTGTCTGCTTGCTCTTCTAAGATACAGTCAAGACATTTTGTGGCAGTGCACTTCAGAAAATTTCAGTGAAAGTACCATAGAGCATATGCTAATACACAATTTGTTTAGGTTCTTTTAAAAACCCTTCTTTAAACTTCCAATAATATCCTTACCACCATTGCTCTGACTGACTGTCTCTGCCTTGAAACGCTTGACTGCTGATGTTTAAAATGACACATCAAATTCAGCAACATTCCTTCTGTGAGCTGGTTGAAACTGTAGAAATATGGCTCAGAATGAAAGTATTTCTATTTAGTTCTCTATATGCTTTGTTTTGTTTTTATTGGTTGGATGGGGAGCTGTAAGGTCATTAAAAATTATGTCCCAGATTTCTGTACCAAACAACAGTTACCTGATCTGATTTGGATAAACTGTTGGTTTTTAATGAAATGACAGCTCTCCTCTCTCCTCTCAAAATATGCTGTGTACCAAGCAGGCCTGGGCTCTTATTTAGTGCATTACATAAAGATGACTGATTACCATTACTCAAAGGAAGTTTACAGCTTTGCCTGTTATTCCTATTTCTTCACCACAGACAGTTTATTTACATCTCTCAGGAAATAAAATAATCATCTCTTGTACTTACATAGCTCTGTTTATCATAGCTTCTCAATATGCTTGGCAAACATTAAGTAAATATACCTTAAAACACCATTATCAGATAAGTATATACAAAGAAGTTTTCAAATGGGATCAACATAAAAGGTGTATAAATGGCTTCGTCTTCTCCGAGAGACAATAGTAATATGCTCATGACGTTGGGAATAGGAAACTAATAAAGACAAGGAAATTGCAACATTTGACTGAACAATAATCTGGAAAGAAATATTTTGGTGGCTCTCAAATACACTTTAAGCATAATTTTAAAAAACACCAGGGGCCCCTTGGAGATTAAGTCTTGAATTTCAAACAGTTTTATTTTTTATCCTGTTCTGAAATTGTTATTTTTTCCATATAAGAAGCTAGCAATGTTAGCCCAGACTTGAAACGGCTTTTCTATTCTTCATTTCACCAATTATATCTTTATTTTTAGACCGTTTTCACATTCCAAGATTAAGGGATCTCTCAATCTTCCGAGACACTTGATATAAAAATTAGTATTGCAATGGGCTGATGTGCTTTGTCTAAACATGTCAGTGATACTATCCATAGATGTTGACCCTGCTTGCGAAGAGTTAAGCAGATTCTGCCGACCCACTGAGGCAGATGGTTCATTAGCCCCTCCCAAACATAAAGATGTGGGAGTGACACTACAGAGAAAGAATTTATGGTGATGACTGAGCAGTTATGAGGAAGGAAGCAGCCAATCCTGTAAAGCAGTAGTTTTCAAACTTTTTTTCTTAGGACCCATTTGAAAAAAAAAAAAATTATGCCTGCGACCCAACAATTACGTCTTTGAGCAATGCATTCCTGTCTTTTGGCAGCAGCAATAGGGGGCACCACGACTCAGTACCTGACCTGTGATTTGAAAACCACTGCTGTAGAGAGTTTCTCTGTAAATACCAAAGTGGGGGAAAAGCAATGAGGGTCGGGGGGCTAGAGAGAATATTAAACTATGTACAGCGTGTGAACTTTGGTTTTAGAGCAGATTGAGAAAGGGAGTTGCTCACACAAAAATACTCAAATACAGAAATAAATACTCTGTATGAAAGAGATTTGTGGTGTGTGAAATGGGAGGGTCAATGATATGGGAGAAATAATTCTGAGGTCCATACACTCACTGGAGAATTTAAAGCCAATTGGTAGGCTCAGACTCTAAGGTCAGAACGGACCAACATGATCATCTAGTCTGACCTCCTGCACAATGCAGGCCACAGAACCTGACCCATCTACTCCTGTAATAAACCTCCATCCTATGATTGAGATATTAAAGTCTTCAAATCATGATTTAAAGACTTTAAGATACAAAGAATCCACCAGCAAATGAGCCGTGCCACATGCTACAGAGGAAGACCAAAAATCCCAGAGCCTTAACCAATCTGCCCTGGGAAAAAATTCCTTTGCAACCCCAAATTTGACAATCGATTAAATCTGGAGCATGTGGGCAAGACTCAACAGCCAGTGACCCAAGAAAAAATTCTCTGTAATAACCCATAACCCATCCCATCAAATGTCCCATCTGAGGCCATTGACATATCTACCAGTGTAGTCAAAGATCAGCCAATTGCCAGACTAGGCTCTCCTATCATACTATTCCTTCCATAACTTTATCAAGCTCAGTTATGAAGCCAGCTAGGTTTTTAGTCCCCATAGCTCTGCTTGTAAGGCTATTCTAAAACTTCACTCCTCTGATGGTTAGTAACCTGTGTCTAATTTCAAATCTAAACTTCCTGATAACCAGTTTATATGGCTTGTGTGTGCAGCATGCCACATATTTACCAAGACAACCGAAACTCAAAACAAAACCATCGTCTACAAGCAGTAGGTCTATTAGATGAGCCAAACAAAGGAAGACTTCAGATGTCAAAAGCAATAGGACAGGGGCTGGCACGCACATGTATTTGCAGTGGCACTCAGTGCTCCCGGCCTTACAGTGCCATGGCTCCTTCCTCCTGCTGGCCCTGCCTACCAGCTGGGGAGCACGGCCAGCTGGGAGGACTTCCTGTCCCCGCCCCTGGCACCTGCTGAGGATGCGGTGGGCAGGGTTGGCAAGGGGGCTGGCAAAGGTTGCCAACCTCTGCAATAGGAACTATGCTAAATTCTACTCTGCTAAAAATCTTAAGACTAGCAGATTTTAAAGCCAAAAGGGATCATTAGATCAAACTCCCTGTATATCACAGGCTATTCAAATTTCATCCAGTTAACCTGAATTGAACACAGTAATTGTTTTTTATGAGAATATATCTTCCAGAAAGGCATTCAATATTAATATGAAGGCATCAAGACATAGAGAATCCACCTCATTCCTTGGTAATTTCTCCCAAATGTTCATCAGCCCTACAGTTAAAATGAGTACCTCATTTCCAGTTTGAAACCGTCTAGCTTGAGCTTCCTGACATTGATTCTTGTTATGCCTTTCCAAAACAGATTAAATAGCCTTTTGGTATTTCCCCCCCATAACTGTTATCAAGTCACCTCTCAAAATTTTTGATGATCTAATCTGAACATATTGAGGTCTTTAAACCTCTCCCTATAAGACATTTTCTCCAGCCCCCCGTTCATTTTTGTGGCTCTTTTCTGCATTCTCTCCAATTTTTTCAACATCCTTTCTAAATATTGAAATCTGTACTTTACACAGCATTCTAGTATTATCTTTACTTCCAGATGATTGATGAACCCTACTAGAAATGCTCCAATCTGATGATGATTGACAACTACTTTTTGAGATGTGTTAGCCGATTTTTAATCCAAATTAACATGCACTTCACTGATATTGTATAGAGTTAATTTTAATGAGAATATAGTATTACATTTATATTATCTTTATTAACAAAACTTATATTCTTATCTAAAACTGAAAATAGGTTTATTTAATGAGACCTATTTTCCATAAAATCAGGTTGAATGGCATTAATTATATTCCTATGCTTTAATTCTTAATTGAATGGATCCAGTATTAGCTGTTGCATTATTTTGCCTGGGATTGAATCATTCGTATACATTACTATCAGTTCTGAAGGGACACCAGCCTCTACCAGCAGGCCTCCCCGAAAAGCAGTCTGCTTCTTCACTCAACTCCCATCTCACTGGCTGCAGCAGGGAGACTACATGCATCCTGTAGCGTCAACTCTGATGGAGCTTAGAAAGCCAAATGGAGTTTACAAGAGATTTTCTTTTTCTGAAAAGGACTACAAAAGAAAAAGTCAAGCCTCCATGGGCTTGTTTATATGATAAAATTAGGTCATATTCGAATATAAACTTGAGGAATCAATGTTAACTACCATGAGCTAAACCTAACTTTGCAGTCAATGCAGACAGGGACAAGTGGTGTTTAACAACAACATATCAGCTAATTGTGAAGAAACGTGGGGTCTATCTCAAGAGGTTCTGAGGAGTTGTAACCTTCATGGTGCCTGTGATCAGCATCTACAAGGTCAGTCATCCACCCCTGTCCTGACTCTAGCCCCCATAGTATGACCTCAACAAATCCCATCCTCTGACATCACCAGCACAGACACACACAAGAAGGTCAGACTATCTCAGAACTACAGCACATGTGAAAGCTTGTGTACCATGGTCCACATTCACTTACCTACAGCTCACTTACCTATTGTATTAGTGAGGTTAATACATAAATAATAATTATACATCTCTTACATAGAGCTTTTCATCAATAGATAAAGTACTCTACAAAGGAGGCCACTATCATTATCCCTCTTTTACCGTGGGGAAACTGAACCAGAGAGAGGTGAAGTGACTTGGCCAAGGTCACTCAGGCCAAGTGGGAGAGCCAGGAAAAAAGAAAGGTCTCTTCAGTCTGAATTCAGTGCTTTCTAATGCTATTAATTTGCAAACGTTACTCCACTTAGGAAACCAGAGCTAAGCCAGCAGCCCAAATAATCCTTAGTAGATTTGTCACCTTTCATGCATTTGTAACACAGTTAGCACAGTCAATCATGTGTGTAGTTTAAATCATACATTTGGGAATTAAAATAAAGGACTTGGTGGCTAAATCAGCAAACAAGATGGTTCTTAATAGTTTAATCTTAGAGCTAGAAAAAGAAGCACCAGTCAGTAAGACTGACCTGCAGGACCAGGAGCAGAAATTAAGAAGACGATTAAAGAGATGGAAGAAGAACTCCTGGCCAATATTATGGACATAAAAAGTGAAATCACCGAGATTAATTTTTTAAAATAGGTTGAAATAGGATTAAGCACCAAATTGAAAATTATTACCAACCTAGGGGAAAGAAGCCAAATAGTATTTTTTTTCAAAGAGAGAATTAAAAAATTGCAACATATGAAGAATAGGAAAAAAAGAAACAATGTAAGAATTAGAAAAGTATTCTGGGAAGAAATCCTCTGTAAATGCCAAAGAGATTTTTCAAGGTTTATTAAAATTGGGCAGGGATTAAAATTGGATACATGGATCCCTTTTTCCCCCCAAGTCCCCTTTGGGATCAAGACAGACATTGATTGTCTGTCTACCTTACTACCAAGATAGGGAAAACACACTAAGAGCAATGAAGGAGAGATCTGAAACACAGATCATACTTTCATCAACCCATAAAAATCTTTCTAAATCTGTTAACCTCAGCCTCTAGAAAATAAAAGAAATTGCACCAGTTAACCACAATTTTTAGAAAATGAGGATTTCCATTTAGACTGTCTTTTTCAGAGCCAAAGGAAGGGAAAGAGATAATAAAAATGGGAAAAGTCAACTAGGAAACAACAGACAGAATAGCTGGGGGGGAAGGAACTTCACCTACACGTCATCAAGAGACAACTGGGAATCAGCGAGAACAAAAGAGAAAGAAAACAAAATAAAAAGATGTGTCACCAAAAAAACAGGAGAGACCTGAGAGTAGATGCATCACCAAAAAAACAGGAGTAGCCCAGCCACAGAAGAACAAGATTAAAATAAGATTTACGGCATGTTCCAAGTAATATTTTACAGTATAACCAGGAAGCAATGTACTTAATAGATACTAATTTATGGTTAAATTAATTTTGTGGTTCATAAGATTTAATAGACAGAAGTTAATAATGATTTAATTGGGGACCCAGCTACCTTTCCCTAGTTAAGTATGTTTGATGTTAAAGTTATCAAATCATTGAAGGGTCATTTATATTGAAAATTAAGAATATATTAGCTCAATATTATAATGGTGTGCTTTATAAAAACATTTCACAAGGCATGGTTATTCTTACATATATAGATCCCTCCAGCAGGGAACCAGCTCACCCCTGAAGGAAAAGAAGAGTCCAGGTTCCCATGGGTAGTGAGTTTCAGCCAATAATAGAAAATAGGAGAGAGGAGCAGGAATGGGAACAGAAAATCAGAAGCCAAGGTAAAACATAAATCAAGCTGGATTTCATGACACATAAAAGGCACCAACATCTCCACAGAAAGATCATAGCTTTTTCTCCTAACCCTGCAAATTTATACACCAAGACTGCAGTCCTCATCATTTTTGGTATCAAATAATAAAACTAAAACATAACTCAGATATTATATCCCAACTATGCTATGGGCACAATAGTTGTGACACAAATTTAACATTAATAGTTGGGCTCATAGAGAAAAGACTTGGCAAATAAATGACTCACTAATAACGGATTTGGAGGGTTTTGTTTTGTTAGGTTTGGGTTTGGGATTTTGTTTCTTTGATGTTAACAAAACAGAAATTAATTTTTATACTAAAGATAAAGGTCAGTCTCTATAAACACTGTTTACGGTGCATATAAAAGCAGTAATAACAACAGGGAAATCAGCTTAGGATCCCAAAGGGGAAAAGAAAGGGAAGCAGAAGCAAATTAACAATTAAGATTGAAAAACTGCAAGTTTTGCATATAAAAATGAGGTCTAGAAGTAAATGCCTCTCCTTCCGCAGAGGGCAACTAAATGCCATATTTCTAGAGAGCACTGAAGTATGTTCTTAGCTAGCTGGCACAGAAATCTTACGAGGGGGCAATAAAGCTAATAAATTCCTTGCTTATCTATTATGGAAAAAAAAAAAGTCAAACTCAGGCAATAAAAATGCAAAATAAGTAGTAAAATTTAAGACCAGGGAGATTGTTGAACCATTCAGAAAGCTTCATACAAATCTTTATGCTTCCATCTATAAAGACCCATGGAAAAAATTTAGAATATATTCATGCCACCATTAACCCAGGAATAGGAATAGATTTAGAAAGACCAAGAAAGGAAGAGCAGTTCATAGAGGCAAATAAATCAACAGCAACACAGGACCAGATGGGTTCTCAGTAAAGCTTTATAACAGGGCAGCAGGTATAACTGCAGATAAACTAACCACTTCGTTGATTTTCTTTTTAAGAGTAATGAGATTCCCAATGCAATTAAAGAGGCAAATACAGTAGAAATACCAAAGCTACAAAAAGACATGGTGCTATCTGGCTCATGTGGGCCATTATCACTTCTTAATATAGACATGAAAATACTTTCACAGACTCTTGCCAAAAGACCAGAAACAGTTTTTCTCTGGTTAATACACATTTGATCAAACAAGTTTCCTGTAACAGATAATGCAGTGATAACATCAGAGGAATTATAGTAGTAATTTAGAATATGGCGAATAAAAAGAAATAGAGGTCTACTATCTTTAGATGCTGACAAGGTCTTTGCTAAAATAAAGACTGCTATTGGAGGTGGCTTTCGGAGACCATACACATGCACACTTCATCACTCCATTTAAGATGAGAAAAATATATTTAGAAGGAAGTCATTAATGTGGGAGAGAATGTGAATAAATCTTTTCTGTATGTATGGTGGTGTCATAGAGTCAGAGCAGAACAACCTAATGGCTAGAGTTCATAAATAGCCCTGGGGTCAGGGCAACACAGCCCAATGGCTAGAGTTCATAAGTAGTCCGGGGTCAGGGCAACACAGGCTAGTAGCCAAGGAGTCTACAGCAGATGGAGGGCATCCACTCTAGGACACAGTGCCTGGGTAGGGGGGGCTCAGGCCCTTCCACTCCATTGAGCTCCAGACCAGGGCCCTATCAGTGCCGAGATTATGGTGCCAAGTCAGCAGGGATCCAGACTGAAACACACTGACCTTTATCACGCACCATCCCCAGTCACTTCCCTCAGCCTGCCTGGGCTACTTTCTACCCAACTATCATGGTGGTCCTCCCCCAGGGCTCCAGTCTGTCCACTCTCCCCTTCAGGATCAGTCTCTGTCTCGATCTCCGGAGGTTCCTGGGACGAGCTAGCTGGGGCAAACACCTGGGCGTCTGTCCCTCGGCAGTTGTCAGAGAATACCTTCTCCTCGATGAGATCACTGGAGTTGCTCCCTCTCCAGGGCAGGGGCTGATGTGGTTTCGGGGAAGCAGCCTCCAGTGTACGTCCTGCCTCCACATTGGTCAGCCCTGACTCAGCTGAGCTGCTCCCTTTTATACTGGGGCAGCACTCTGTGCATGCCCAACAGGGCTTAAGTGGCGGGACTTTGCCGCCCATAGGGTATACTGGGCTTCTCTAGTGCAAGGTAAGCCCACCCTGTCACAGATGGGAATGCTAAAACAACAAATAGGATTTTCATGATAATTAAAGATAGAATCACTATGATGTTCTATATGGTTAAAACCCAAAGAATATTGGCTCAGGGAAGAACCCACTGAAAACAGAAATATTGCTAGTAGCCAGCTGAGTGCTAGCTTATTTGGGGAAAAAGACAGATTCCCCCAACATTAGTGACAAGGAAAATAATGTATGGGAAATCCTTTCAATGGAAAAATGAGACAGCCATATATATCTAGTAGATTTTATACTTTATGTGTAACAAGGTGTGCTGAGTCCAGAGCTAACTCAGAATGCTGTCACTCTAATAATCACCAGTATGTATTAATATACACCTGTATATATTCTGCTGTGACTGAAAGACAGGTGTTGACAGAGGGTGTCCATAACTAAGTAGAGCTACAACTGCAGAGCTAATCGAGGGAGACGCAACTGGGATTCTATAAAAAGACAGAAAGGTAGTGGTGGAAAAGAGTTGGGAGCCTGAAGGAAGGCTGAAGTTTGCAAAATTAGATGCTGCTACTGTTCCCTGTCCTAGAAGCTAGCAGGGAAGCAGGCTGTGAACTGTACACACATGTAAATAACATTACAGGTTATGCTCTGCTGGAAGAATGCAATAAAACACAGTGGTAATGAAGAAGACTTGGAGTGGTCTGTGATTAAGACCTGAAAGGACTCCCAGGGGACCACCCCATGCCAGTATGATTACCATTTTTGAAATTTGAACTAAATAAATACACTGATGATAGGACATCGAGCAAACCAAACACAAATAAGTCTTTTAAACTTAGCAAAGGCAAGTTATAAATAAGATTATTATTTGAAGGAAAGTTCATGTGTTTTAATAATGACAAAATAAATTTAAAAATAAATAAAGGGTTTTATACAAAACTTTGGGATTTAAAAACTAAAAAATGGAATGATAACTATTTTGATTGTTTTGCTTTTCAGTTCTTTATTAATTTATTTTTTTCACTCTGGTATAATTTAATTTATCAGACATCTGGGAGTTAAAATGAAGGATTTTTGACAACTCTCATAACAACATTAAGAGCCAAGAGAAGGTGACCATACGGTACATCAAGGCTTGCCCTTATAAACTCAAATGTCATTAAACATGGACTTCATCAGCCTAATTCCATAAATGTGTCTAGCTTCTTCTTGCAGTGATTTATGTTTGTTACTGCTATTTCTGACTTCAGCACTTCATTCCATCATGCAGTCACTCATTTTGCTAATCAAATTAATATTTTAATATAGTAGTAGTAGTATGATTTTTTTTTAAAGAGAAGCTTTTTGGCCCATTATGTAATGTGGTTGATTTATATGTAGACCCAATTAGCTGTGCAGTAGCCTTCAGATGCCATTGTATTTTATTCACACCAGAAAATATGCATGCATAGCAGCAGGTAATGAATGATTATTCCTTAAATTAGATCGATACATAACATGAGCATTAATTCATTTACTAGGACACCAAACTACCATGAGAAAACTTTCAGTCCCAGAAAACCTGCATTAAAGTCCTGCAGTTCTTCATCTCATTATTGTCTATTTCTGTTTGAGAAAAGATTTTGCTTCTGACACACAATTAAATAAACCAGAATTTGGAAAATTCAGAGATGGCTAATGGATTATAACTGTTGAGGTGGCATTTAGAACAGTAACTCTCCACTCCCTCATATCAAACCTGAACCCATAAGGCACTAAGTTCTTATCAGGCTTTTTATTTTATTTTATTTATTATACATTATTTTATTTCCTCACCTGTGACAATTTTATCAGCCATAAATAAATAAATAAATAAAGATTCTTTACAGGAAAATCTTTGCTGTAATCTGATCTGTCAAAAATATACAAATGAATGCTTTTCCAATGAATTCTTGTTCCCATTCTTTCCAGACATGGAATGCTTTCCACAGGAAGAAAAAAGGAAAAGGAGAAAGTCCAACAAGGAAAAGATGACACATGCAAGTGTGGCTGAAGTGATTTAGGATAAGTCTTCTCAGACCCATTGGTGGAAATATTCCTGATAAAGGCAGATATGGAAGCTGGGCACCTGGAGACAGTGAAATGAAGGATGTGAGGGAGGAAGGAGCTCTTCATTGATCAGATGGAATCCAGACATGACAATAACAGTTAATGAACCGTGTCTTATGAAGCGACTTCAGCACCTTTTTTATAACCCCACTTCATGGCCTTAATAATAATAAAACCACCAGGACTTTTTATAGACCACATCTGCTGCAGTTTCTAAAGAGAGAAAACTTTAACCACAGAAGGTACATTTGATTCCTTCCCAATTTTTCACTCTCTGTGCTTATTATGTTATGAGTATATTTTGTAGTAGTATGTTCACTTTTATATCTGTAATATGCAGAGAAAAGAGCAAGATTACATTTCTGTAATGGATTTTGTATTGCGTTATTACAGAAATTAAATATTTAATGTATATTTATTTTATGTAGCAGCTGCTACTGACTGAAAAGGAATAAGCAAATGCTTTTTAAAAAAGTTTCTCTACAATGAAATGGCAGCTGTGTCCAAAGATTTTAATACGGGTATTGCTTTTGATTTGGCATCACTTGTAACTTTTCATCCTACACTGAAAAAAACATGAAGTTCATTCATTGCTTGTGAAAGATGCCTGACTAACAAGCCTAGAGAATGATGCCTTCTGTTTATCAAAGGAACAGTAATACAGTAACAGTTTCCACGTTGAGCATGACCCACGACTCTGTACCCCAACCCTTATCTGTGAAGACCAGCTCTGTTATAGCAATTCAGACTCCATATTCATTCAGTATTGAGTCCTTTTGCTGAAAGTGCCAATTTCCATTCCAAATAATGGCAACTGTGATTGGTGGAAATTGGATTGATGACAGCAACATAGGCCACCAAAAAGTTTTTAGATATTAGTAGCTTTTTTTAACCTGGGCTGGAACAGCACTTACAGGTGAAAGGTTGTATATTTATCCATGAATCACCCAGAACTAAGGGTTATATTTTACATTGAGTTCACATTCAATGAAAGGTGAAAGGTTGTATATTTATTCATGAATCACCCAGAACTAAGGGTTATATTTTACATTGAGTTCACATTCAATGAAAGGTGAAAGGTTGTATATTTATCCATGAATCACCCAGAACTAAGGGTTATATTTTACATTGAGTTCACATTCAATGAAAGGTGAAAGGTTGTATATTTATCCATGAATCACCCAGAACTAAGGGTTATATTTTACATTGAGTTCACATTCAATGAAAGGAAGTTCTAATATAACCTTGACTTAAATATGCAGAGCTGACATCAGAACAGTTCAGTCACTCACTGGGAGACTTCATGAACCATCTTTCAGGATACGGTAACATTAATACAGAGTCCAACAGAGATACCAATAAGCTGGTCTAGTTGTACCTCAGAGTTTATAATCACAAACTGGCCTACACAGCATCCAAATCCTGAAACTGTCAGGAACGCTATTTTTCAATTCTCCAAATATTGATTAGCACATTAAAGAATAAAGCACTTAATTTTACTTCCGACATGTTGGGACTTGAAAGATTCAGGCCACACTTAAATGACACGTTATTAAAAATACCTAAGCCCCAGATCACTACAAGCACCACCAATACAGCTGCTCTACCAACAGATCATGGGCACTGATTTTCTAGAGCAGACAAGACCTTAGCAATCTCCAAGCAAAATTCAATTAAGTGAAGTCAGTATGTCAGGGAAAAGATGAAATGGGAGGTTTAAGAAAATATATTTTGAAAATATGTAGCGTTACCTGGAAACCTCTTTTATTACTTATACCATTTTTTTTTTAAAGAAAAACACAGGCTTTAGAGGAGTCTGCGATATACAATATGAAAATTGAACATAGGATTAGTGGCTCATCTCAATGTGAATAACTTAGTCATCCAGAGCCAGCAGTCGCCGTTTAGAGATTCATTATTTTTTTAATTGCCTTTAAAATGACAACAGTGAAATAGAAGGGAAAACACAATCTATGAAAGAAGAAACTTTCAGATATCACCCAAAAATATATGCCAGTAGAAATAAATGGCTACATTTAAAACCACTCTGCAGAAATTTAAATTAAACTAGCTCCTCCAACAGCTTCTCTGAAAACTTTTGAAGTCTTCAGAATAATAGAGGTATTCTTCAGGAAATTGTTCTACTAAATGTTTGTGTTTTCAAAGACAAAGGAGCCCTGTAGTGGGTAAACCTGATGAAGCTCGGGGATTCCCAAAACTTTTAGCACTTTTTAAAGAGGTTATTATGGTGTGATCTTTTGTTAATAAATAATGCTTTGAGAAAATGTAGTCTACAAACAACTTATTTTAAACCTAAGGGAAATCAGTGCTGTGAAGTCACAAAGATTCTTCTTTGAAAGTAATTCTTGCAATGCTTCTAGCTAGGGATACACAAGAGAAAAGCATGCAGCAGGGGCATTAAAAAAAAAAAAAGAGAGGGAGAACATGCAGCAGCCATGAACTCACATAAGGAAACTGTACCTCAAATGCTTGAAATTAGGCTCTAAGTTTGTAGCCCAAAGTTACTGCATCAGTTCTAAATTTAAGCAGAATAAATTATCCCATTCTTTGGGAAACAAGATGTGCTGATTGAAATGGCAGACACGAGGGATGGAATAAAGGCAAAATTCTGTGAAAATACTCTCAATAACAAGGAGATACTTATACCTATTTTAAGTTAATAGACAAACAGAAAGCAGGCCTTAAAATGAGACACTGTGGTTTACAAAGGCCTGGTTTTCCAAGGGTGGAACTTGATATTGTGGTTTGGGGGCTAGAACCTGTTTTCTTCCATGAATAGCAAGTCTTGCCTCCTCAATAGAAAAAGGCAGGTGTATAAAGGAGGAGTCTTTCCCTGATTGCTCTCAAACACAGTCCAGACACTATGAGGCATTGAAACTCACCCTCTTCCTGGGGTTTAGCTTTCAACACCACAAAAATTAACAATAAGAGGGCAAAATTCAACACAACCCACTCTACAGGCTTGGCCGATTTGAGTTCCTCCCTCTGAACTGCTCAGCCTAAATCCTTGTTCCTCACTCTAGTCTAGAGAGCCACTTCCATATCCCTTATATCCAGGTGAGGTAATGAACCAGTGAGGCAGCAGATAACATTTAGCACACTGAAGCCTACCTACACAGGAAAATTATACCAGTATATTCTAAGATATTAATTTTACCGCTATAGCTAACCCAGTGCAAAACCCCTGTAGTGTACATGCTCATTCTGGTATAAGCATGGGGTTGAGTTGTTGTACCATAAGCTGATTGAGAACAGAAAAAAATCCACTCAGACTGAAATAAGAGTGTCCATGTAGGGCTTTGCATTGGTCTACAAACTGACAAATTAAATCAATCTGACTATCCTGCACAGTCAAGGTCTCAGTGTTTCAGGCAAATATTGCCAGGTATTACTACAGAGGGGCATAAGTGTGACCCAGAATATTACCCTACTCCCCCATGCACACATTTTAGGGTCTTGCAGTTATAAAGTATTTTAAGATTAGAAGTGCCTTGCAATTATCTACTTATTAATCACCTAAGCATTAAGAGACACAGAAAGCAACCAACCAGATATTATAGCATAGGAGAAGGAAAATTTATTAATGACATGGAATAATACCTTACAAGATTAAAATTCCATCCTCTGTTTTCTATTATTAAAAACAGTTCTAAATTACTATGCCCCTATTCCATTGTGAGACAATATAATCCGCTTTAACCGTAAAGAATTCTGAATCTATTTTCTACTGTTGTTGCATATTTATTTTCCCCTTGCCATTATTTTATATTATATATCACCACGTTCTTCCAGCTGCAGAGGGCCCAAGGAAAGACCTCCAGTGTCCACAAACCCTCTTAATCAAATTATTGTCCTACTGAAGTCAGGAGGAGCTCTGTCATTGAGTTCAGTCAGAACAAGAAGACTTGGACCTATGGGTTCATACCTGCAGTCCTGCTGCACATGATACAGGAGGAGAAATGTACTTTTGGGAGTGGCCTGTGAGGCCCCTGTGTAGGCCTTCTATTCTTCTCAAATGAATTTCACGTGTTTTAAATTAAAATTCCTAGAAAAGTGGCTACAGAGAAGGAGTAATGAATTCAAAACAGTAATGCTGTCCAGGTAAAATAATTACTGTTTTCCAAGAATCAGTGGCTATTGCTCTTCAGTTCTATTAAACTAACAAAATACACAATTTCTGCATACATTAATTTTTGCAGCGCTTGACAAACCCTTTCTTAAGTTTAAATAGCTTATTAATAGAAAATGACAGAAAAGAGTGAACATTAATTAACTGACAATATAACAAAATTCGAGGGACAACAGTTCGACAAAGAAAATATACCATTAAATCGCCAACTGTGATCACAATATTAAACAAACTAACAGGAAATTAAATAACGTCTGTGTACAAACAAGCTACTTAAGAACAAAATGTAACAGGTTTATTTTACAGCAACATGAAATGTATGTATAGTGAAGTATGTATTAATATAAAATATCCTTGTGAGACTGTTAGCCATTCTTATAACTGAATAGGTATTTGAATATTATAGAATTTAATTTATTTAATAAATTGTCAAAAATTTCCTCCAGATTCTGGATTTTTACCTTTTTTTTTTTTTTTTTTTTTTTTGCTGCAGTCTTTTCATGTATGGTAACATTATATATTTTCAGAGTTTGATTCTTGGCTGGCGTTAATCAATGTAGCACCATGATTTTCAATAGCAATGCATCAATTTGCCACGCTGGGGATTTGGTCCTGAAATTTGGTCCTGAATTTCTAAGTTAACTATGCATCTCAGGCCTTGTCTACACTAAAAAAAAAGTAGCTTGACATATGTCATGTTGACCTACAGCCACTGCTATAATTGCAGCAGCAGCTGATGTCTACACTGCTGTCCTTGGGTTGGTGGCTCCCAGGCTCCCTGTGGCTTGCTGTCCGTTCCCAGTTGGGATCCAGGGAAAGCTGCTGGGCCCAGGGACTTCTCCCTTTCCCGTTCTGTGCCAGGAACTGGGGAAAGCCTTTCCCCCTCTCCACAAGAAGTCTAGCCATGTCAATTTCAGAGCTCAGCGGTGTAATTGACATGCTGCCTGGGCAGCAAGCAGGTGGAGAAACTCCTTCACTTCTGGTCCCATCTTCCAGCCAAGACCAGAAACTGGCACCCTCAGTCTCTCAACTGAGAGCAAAATGAAAAGCCTGGGCTGCTGCAAGCTAGGACGTCTGGTTCCCAGTCCTGGGTGAGAAGTCAAGGAGCTTCTCCTTCCTACCCCGGCAGCCATGTCCATTACACAGCTGAGCTGCAAAATTGACATGGCTGCCAGTTTCAGCTGGGAGCTAAGCTCCAGCCCCCAAGGCTTGCCTGATCTTGGTTCCAGCCATGTGCATTTGCAGATGCTAGGGCTTCTTGCCCTGCTCCCAACCAGAAGCAGGAACCAGCCACCCTGGGCTTTCTGCTGGAGTGATGAAATTGACAAGAATGTAAGGGGACACAGTGTCTGACTCTGCATCAACCTACCTATGCTGACAAAAGCCCTATGCCTCTCACCATTGTTTTATTTACAAATAACGACTTTTGTTGACAAAGCTCTCAGTGTAGACCGGGCCTAAATAACCTCCCTTTCATTTATTTTACACTGTTGTACTTTAGAGTTTTCTTCCTTATCTTTCCTCCTTTTGCTGCTCTACTTTCTTTTTACATTGGTACTTATCCTCTTTCATCCTTCTTCCTAGGTACCTTGTTCTACATCTGGCATTTTTGATCTTGCAGCAAAACAGCTTGCTCATTTCTGATAATCCTTTATGATGTTCTTATGAGCTGAATGAAACTTTGTTATGGTTTGAGCTAAAATCTTATTGGGATTGATAGGTGTGAATTCACCCTTTAATAAACATGACTGTAAGAATATGCCCCAACCTAAGACCCACTAAGGAGCTTTAGCCGAATGTTGTTTTGGGTATGGGTGTGTATGAGAGAGACAGAGAGCTGAACAGGACAAAGAAAGGGGGAAAACTACAGACAAAGAGACAGGCTGAAGGAGCAGCCAAAAAGATGGTGTCTAACCCTGGAAGAATCCCAGGGTAAGGTTTTCGGATCAGGAGGGCAAACTGACAAGAGTGTTCTTGGCACTGTGAACAAAAGGAACTCTTCCCTGATATTTGATTCCTTCTGTGTTCAGAAACACATTCTTCGTAAATAAACAAAGAAACACCTGATCACCAATTTTCTCTTCCTAACAGCACAACCTACTAGTCATCAAATATGTGGGCAGCCACTCAGGTCAAAAGAAGTAATGTTCTCCATCTCATCCAGAGCAACTGGCTAGATAAGTCCCTTTTGATCCTTTTCCGATGCCACTGAAAGATTTCGAATTAGGAGAGTGCCTCTCATAGTCGTCAGTCTTAATCACGATAACATAGATGTTCTCTCCCTTGGATTCCAAGATCCCAACTAATTTGATACACCAGTAGAATACCCACATAAGGTTCATTTGCTTTCAATATTTAGAGTATTATTTGTATAATTTAATTAAGAATCTCTTGCTTTCCAAAAAGAAAAATGACAAGGAATTAAAGTGAAATGGATACAGCAGAAGTCTGATGTGATACAATGATAGACACAGCCACTGCTCTGATGAAAATATGGTTATGGTTGCACCTCTCCAGAATCCATTTCTACCCGTATTGGAAACAACTAATTGGTGGTGGTTCATTTCAAAGTGGTTCATAACCCTAGCATAAAACTATTGAGGTGACCAAGCCACATGAATGGATAGGTGACAAAGGACTGTATCTTCATACTTTTCCTTTATACTTACTAATACATTTCTATTGTCTCAGACTCAGAACACACACAGGAAGATCCTGTTTGGGGAACTATTCCCTTTATTAACTGACAATAGCTACATGATACTGATTGCAGGTAATAGCCAATCTTTATGTTTGGCAAACTGAACAGGCCAAAGTATTCATAGGGAATTCCTTTGAGCCCATGAGCACCATTTACGTGAGTTACAGGTCATTTCTTTATTTGTCTTCTCAAGTGAGATCCTTTGATGTGACAAATGCAGGATGTCAAAGCACTAGTATATGGAGAACTGATTCATTCCTTCAAGAGCATCTTCAAAGGTGATTTTACAATGTAGTACAGAGCCTGAGCTGAGTTAGTGCTCACCAGAAAGAGGTCTCAGATGTAGAAAGAATCAATCAAAACTGTCCTTAAGGAGATTCCCTGCTACCGCCCTGAATGTGCCACTCGTGTCTTCTAATATTCTTGCAATAGTTCATTCCAGGAAGCTTTAGTCTATGTCCTAGTGAATATTTTTATGTGTACATTTAAACCATTAATTTATATTTTTGGCTGCTCCGTAGTTTAATGTTTGAACTTTTGCTACATTACAATTTATATATTAATCTTGTATTTATTAAGATGCAACTGAATCAGATAAATTGATGGGAACATCTGTTTCAACTATCGAAAGAAAAATGCTAATTAAAAAGCGCATCTTGTCTCCATAATGAAAGGATTCGGCTCACAGTCTCAGAAAGCATTTAGACACTTAATTCCCATTGAAATCAAGCAGCTAAATAACCTTTGCAAAGCTGGGCCTTCCTCAGAACAGCCTAGTGTCCAATGGACTTCAGCAATGTAGGATGAAACTCACACTGTTATCTTGTCTCCACAGAGACTTGCATTGGCTTTATCAATTAACATGTTTTCACAACACTCCTGTAAGGAAGGTAAATCCCACCATCCCAATGTTACAGATATGGTAAGGAATATGCAGAGTGATTAAGTAACTAGCCTGAGGTCACAGGGGAGGTCTGTAGTAAAGCAGGGACTTAAATCCAGGTATTCCAATCCCGAAACTAATGCTCTACCCCCGGACTATCCTTCTCCTTAAGAAAAAGGAGAGGTAAAATAAACAGTGCAAATGAAAATAAGCATTTACACAAACTACATAAACTTATATTGGTTTCCGTAAATGAGTTTAAATACACACTTTTAGTTCAACTGGATAATGTTCAAGCAAAGCCTGCTTCAAAGAGAGTCTGACTGTTTTTGATTTCAATACCTCAGCTAGCCTCACGTGGACTTGTTCTAAAGAGTGAACAAATGAGTAGCATGTTTGCAAGCTGAGTAGTTTGATAAGTTTGAGCATCCAAGTGATGGTTAAATACAATGGAGCAGTTTGTCAGCTTGTGTGACTTGCACAGAGGGGCAGGTGCTGGCTGGGGGGCTGTAGGAAGGCCATCTTGTTGCAGGCAATGCAGGCTGGGGCTGCAGAAGGGGAGCACAGGTTGGGACAAGCCAGCACTGCTCCTGGAGGCTTGTGGGGGCAGGTCCGAGGGCTGAGCAAGCAGGCTGAAACTGAGCAGGAGCAGCCCTGACTTAGACCAGCCGGGCCAGACTTCTGCACCCCCCAACCCCTTTCGGGTGGGGCCAGGGGCTGCAGCCCTTGCCTTAATCCGGTCCTCAGCCCCTCCCCTCCTGCCTGGAGCCAGATGCTGGTTGCAGCAGCCCCTCCTCTAGTAAGATAGTAAAATAGTAAGATAAATTTCATTATTTTATTTTATTGATAGGAAGATAAATTTCTATGCCTTAACTATCCAAAATTTGCACACCGGCTCCCTGAGTGAGAAAAAAACTGCAATGTGACCCCTCACACAAAAAGCATGGACACCCATGGTTTAACCAGACTATCTTTAAAAATGTCAAGCACTACACAGAGCTTTCCCAGTTGGCTCTTGATAGATTCGATACAGTCTGTACCAAGAACTTGCCAGATCTGCTTCCACATAGGTTATCCACATTCCAAACACTCAGATCTTTGGGTTTGGAAGACACAACCTGCCCTCCCACAGCTCCCCCTTTAGGGTATATAAACACATATATATTTTCATTTGAGTAAGGAAAAAAAAAGTCATCTCATCTCTGCTAGACTGTCTCCTTTTCTAGGGATGTGGTTTGTCATTTTCTACATTTCCTTGAGAGTTAATCTTCGGTAAAGGAATGTGGCCACCTGTACTCTTGGTTGTACAAGAGAAAGAGAGAGTTCCTGAGCACCACAATGACAGGAAAAAGACACCCCTCATGACACAGGATAGTCAACCAGCCCTAGAATTGCTGATCAATGCATTACTAGATGGGGGCAATTACTAGGAGGATTTGGTTGGGGGAAGGAAAAAAATAAATGGATATGACTCCACTGGGCAATCAACAACCCTTAGCCTTATATATGACTTGGTTTTGCAAGGTGTTGAATACTCTGGCCTCAATCCCGCAGAGCACTTCCACTGTACCATATATGTTCTTAAAGTTAAGCATATGCTCCAGTTCTGTGCTGAACTGGGGTCAAATCTGTCAGCACTTTGCAGGACTAACCCCTCACGTCAACTGAAGGACTATACTTTTGTTTGCTCTGTGTTCATATGTAAGTGGTTGCTCATGGGGGTGGGTATGAATGATAAGATTTAATTTCCCTTTCCTCCCCCTTCCCAGAGTGGACGTGTTCTTTGTTTAGAAGACACCTTATGAAGTGCTAAAATGCTACTTAAAAATTCATCTAAATTCAGAGAGACTGCTCAGGAGAATAAGGATTTGCAGAAACCAGCCAATATAATGTACCGCCCAGGCATGAAATAAAAACTGGTCCCAGGATTGTCCAGAAGTCAAATTAAACTCTCAATGAACTGTTTTTGAGGTTTGAATTTTTAAACAAAAACAAAACACCAGCTCATTTTAAATGAGTATTTAATTCTATTTCCACAACTCTACACTCCGTGATTTCCAATAGGTGTGGAAGCAGATAAACTGAGGTACCAAGGGGGTGTTCACAATATACTTCCAGGCCCTCACTGAAGACTCTGATGTTTGGATGCTTATCTGATCCTAATCTTCCACCCTTTTGAGACTTACCCATCATGATCTGTATATTTGTGAAATGATTTTTATTTGGAAACTGTTTTCACTATGACCTCTTTAGCTAGAAGTGCATCATGTGTGGAGTCTGAGCTCTAAAAGGGTGGATAGGAAAAAAGTGCATTTTTCTTACTTATGACAAGAAGAAATGGAAGCCAAAAGACTTTTCCTGAGGGTTAAGATAAGTTTGTGAGAGTCTTTCTAAAGTCTTATCAATGTTTACCCACCTCTGCTACTTGACAGTCATTATCAGGTAACCCTCATACTCTTGTTTTAATGTACCTTTTAAAGCTTAGGGTAAAAAGGTCTCAGAATGTACATTAAGGGTTAGGGATTTGAAAATGTCCTTAGTAATTCCGACTGCATCATTGCTTTATTGGTTGTACCATTTAAATTCACTTAAATTTGAGAATTGTATACCAAGTGTTAAGTACGTATTTACATTTTGATGCAAGTCTGGAGATTTAAAACTGTGAAACTACAGAGTTTCTACTATTGTATCATTTTGGTTGTATGACTTTTTGGCTCAAGGGTTTTCTCTCTCATCAATATGCAAAAGAGTGTTGTGTGGCAACATAACGTCAAAAGGCTAGAGAGAAACAATATTGCAAAAGAACGATGGAGCTACACACAGCTAGAAGAATGGTGACAGGCTCACTGAAAAATGAATAAATATTATGGTGAGTATCCATCCTTTCTATTTCTATAGGATAATTCCTACTGCTCGGTGCCCCGTAAAACAGTCACAGCATAGAACAATTCACTTAAATACTGAACAAATCCTACTGATTCAATAGGAATCATTCCATTGACATCAATGAGCTGGATTAGACCCTTGATCCACTGCGTGGTTTACCGTACACAAACACTTTTTTGAGGTGGTTGGTTTCATATTAAACATCCCAGTGTCTGGCTACTCTGGCATGTTAGAGTGGAGAGACTTTGTGCTGTGGAGAGGAGTTATTTTGCATTTTTACACTTTTGTTTTCTACAATAAAGGGATTTAAATGAGTGTCATTAATGGGTCAGTCAAAAAGGTTAATAGAAATAAAAAATATTTTAAAAATACATAGTTTATGGGGCTACGGTCCTGTAGCACTTTCATGAAGACTCTATTACGCTGATCAGAGAGCATGTCCCATCAGCATATTTAATCCACATCCCCAATATGCAAAGATCCTCCAAGGCCATAGACCTGTCTGCATAGACCTGTCTGCAGCCTGTTAGTTTGACCTCGGTAGTATGCAAGGTTTTGGAGAAAATTTTGAAGGAGAAAGTACTTAAGGCTTTAGAGGATAACAGTAACTGTGATAAAATACAACATGGCTTTACAAAAGGAAGATCGTGCCAGACCAATTTGATCTCCTTTTTTGAAAGGATAACTGATTTTTTTAGATAAATGGAATGTGGTGGACCTAATTTACTTAGATTTCAGCAAGGCATTTGAAACAGTTCCACACAGGGAGTTATTAAGTTACAGAAGATGGGGATTAATATGAATATAGTAAGGAACTGGTTAAAAAGGGGTCATATTGAAGGGTGAACTGTCAAGCTGGAGGGAGGTTACCAGTGGAATCCCTCAGGGATCTGTCTTGGAACCGATTGTGAAGATCCCACGTCACTGGCGGGCGCCCCCTTCCGGTGCCTTAGGGGAATTAGCAGTGTCGGGGCGCCCTTTCTCGCACAGAGTCAGTTGCCCCGGCCCTCAGGCAGGGTGGGGCAGGCACAGTATAAAGTCAATTGGCCCCAGCCCTCCGGCAGGGCGGGGCAGGCACAAATTACAAAGTCAGTTGCCCCCGGCCCTCAGGCAGGGCAGGGCAGGCACAGAGTACAGAGTCAGTTGCCCCCGGCCTCAGGCGGGGCGGGGTAGGCACAAAGAGTCAGTGGCCCTTTTCCCCCTGGCAGGGCAGGGCAGGCACAACACACAAACCTCGGTATTGGGTTCCTAGGGGTTTGAATGCTCCGGGTGGTTAGGGAAAAGGGGTGAGGGAGGGGGACGCAGGCCCACCCACTCCACTGTGTCCCAGCCCAGGGCCCTATTCAGTGGCAGAGGCGTCTGCCACTATGGTCAGCGGGGCTCCGGCCGAAACGCGCTGACCCTTGGTGGCTCCGCCACTCACTGGACGGTAGCCAACCATCCCTGGGCTTCTTCCTCCCATCCTGAGGTTTGGGGTACCTGTATCCACTGAGTCTCCCTCTAGGTCTGCCGGGTAGGTTGCTCAGGGGATCCCAACCAGTCCCTCTGTGTCCATTGGCGGGAGGTCTGGGAACTCCGTGTTGTCAGAGGCTCCCGGTGTGGTGCTCTGCTCTCTCCAATGTTGGTATCACTCGGCTGCGTGCGTGTGTTCCCTGTAAGCGCTGCCCCAGCTCCTGCAGATAGCTGACACAGCAGGCCCGAAGAGAACCCCCAATAATCACAGAGTCTAGTGAGGTACGAAGGCACGTCGACCAGGTTTATTGTCACGGTGGGTACAGTAGCAGTTCCCCTGGAGTGCTCTAAGACTCATCCAGAGACACACTGCGGATACTGACCCTAAGACAATGGACTCGGCTCAGTCAGTGGCGGGATCTTCCACTGCGCCCTAGGCCGGACCCCGAACATACCCCAGAAATACATTTTTATACACTCCGATGAAACTTTCGCAATGTTTCTGACGTATCAAGGTTCGACCCCTTGATGTAGTTAGGTGCCGCCTATTACCTTGTACATGTTGGTTCTACCTATCCATCATGTTCCTGTTACAGGGATGGGTCAGCCTGTTCTTCCTTATCTATGGAATGTGCCTGGGTGCCTTGGTGCCTGGTTTATAGAATGTGCTGAGTTGTGCTTATGTACCTTTTGACGTATCTCAGTTTAGAAATGTCTTGACATTACTTTGGTTCAGGCTAGAGGCCTTATGCTGGGCCTATAATTGCTAAGGTCTTGTACTGG
>ML688284.1:59591-82809 GCA_007922175.1 Pelusios castaneus | reverse complement strand
ACTGCCCCTTCCTGCCTGGGCCCCGCCCCTCCACTTCCGGGGCTGCGGGCCTGTAGTACAGCTTTCTGGCCAGTGGGGGCGTTCAGGCCTATCCTCTGACCCTGGCTCAGAGGAAGGCCAGGGTCCTTTTCTACACTGATCTTGTTCAACCTTTTTGTTACTGACCTTGGCACAAAAAGCGGGAATGTGCTAATAAAGTTTGCGGATGACACCAAGTTGGGAGGTATCCTGATCCTTCTCTGTATTGGTAATACTATACAGAAAGATCTGGATGACCTTATAAACTGGAGTATCAGGAATAGGATGAAATTTAATAACTGGAAGTGCAAAGTCATGTATTTAGGAACAAATAACAAGCATTTTTCCTATAGGTTGGGATGCATCAGTTGGAACGGACTGAGGAGGAGAAGGATCTAGGAGCACTGGTTGATCATAGGATGACTTTGCCTTTATATCTGTCTTTCCTAAAGAGCACATAGCCTTCAATACCGGTACACCAGTCATGACTACTATTCCACCATGTTTCAGTTATCCCTATAATATTTGGTCTCACTTTCTCTACCAGTAGCTCCAGTTCCTCCATTTTGTTACCCAGGCTTCTCACGTTAGTATTTTAGTTTATGCTGCTTGGCCTCACTCACGTTCTTTGCCTTTTTCGGCACAGTCATTCCACAGAGAATACACTACTCCTCGTAACCCTCATGCCGCTCCCTATTTCTGTGTCCTTTCTTATTTCATTTTCCTCCTTCTCAACACTAATATCAGGCGCAGAGATTATTCAGGCATCTCCCAACCATCCCCCCCGACTCCCTAGTTTAAACCTCTATTGATCAGTTGTGCTAATCTCCCTCCCAGAAGTGTGTTTCCCTCCCTACTCAGGTGCAGTCCATCCCAAGAGAACAGTCTTCTGTCCATGAATGGCTCCCAGTGACCATACATGCCAAAGCCCTCCTGATAGCACCACTGCCTGAGCCATCTGTTTATCATCAGGGTCTTCTCACACCTTTGTTGTCCTCCTCTAGGGGCAGGCAGAATCCCACTAAAGATCACCTGAGCTTCTATTTCCTTGAGTCCTCCCCAGCCTGGCATAGTCACCTTTGATACGTTCCAGTGAGAATCTACCTACATCATTTGTACCCACATGAAAGACAATCAGAGGATTCTTTCCAGCTCCCATTAAGATCCTCTTCAGCCTCAGATTGACGTCCCATATCTTCGCACCCAGCAAGCAGCATACCCTTCTGTTCTCGGGATCAGCTCTGGTTATAGGCCTGTCTGTCCTTCTCAACAGGGAGTCCCCAATCACATACACTTGCCTTGTCCTGGCACCAGTGCTATTCACTAACCTATCCTCACTGCGTTCCGGTCGCAAGTCCTCAGTCCTCCTGTTTTTCTCTGCAGTCATTTGCATCAGCTCCCAAGTCCTTCTAGGGCTCTTACCAGGAGGAATCACCATTGGCTCATCCCCTCTTTGCATAGGACTAGCTGCTCTTCTCTTTTTCCTTGCACTCCCATCATCAGTCACTCCATGCTCTGCTCCTTCATTTGCTAACCCAGCAAACCTGTTTCTGAGCTCTATTTCTCCTTCGCTAGCCCGTCTTTTGCTCTGCCGCCTTCTCACAGTCACGTGCTTCCACTGGCCACTTTCATCTCCCGGTATTCTGCCCTCACAGTCTGATGGTCCTGCTTCCACCTGCAGGTCTGGCATGTCTCTTAAAACCTCCTCACCTGTCTGCTCCATGAGTTGTTCAAAACCCCTTCTAAGCTCAATGAGAGTTTCCACCTGCATCTCTAACCCCCAAATTTTCTCCTCCATCAACCCTATGTGGCAGCACTTTATGCACGTATAGGTCCTTGGAGGCAATCCCTCCAAGATCAAATACATCCTGCAGCTTCCACATCCTGTCATCTGTGCTGTTGCTTCCCTGGCTTGAGTGTCTATTATGGTTGCCTCTGTATCTGCCATAGCGCTTCTCCTATTCCCAGTCTGCACAAAATAAACCCCAACACCACAAGAAAAGCAATACAAGAAACCCACCCTCCCCTAAAACTCCCCCTCCAAACTCTCAAACTCCCCTGTTCACAACCCTGTTGAGTGCCCCTGTGTGCCGCTGCCTGCTGGAGTGGCTGCCTTTATAGCTCCCTCAGCAGGGAAGCCCCACCCCTAACTGGGGTCAGCTGATCTCTCTCCACCACTCAGCCCCTGCAAACTGAACAAGAGGGGAAAAGAAGGAGGAAGGAAAGGAAAAAAGAAAAACAAAAATACAAACAACAAGCACTGCAACACCCCCAGGACTCCTCCACAACCCTAAAGGCTCACTCAAACCATAAAAGCTAACTCTAACTCCTCTGTTCACAGCCCCAGACAGCAGCTTGACTCCAGACTGGTGAGAGGCGTATGACTGGGGCTGCGGGGAAGTGGCCCAGGGAGTTGACGCCTGTGAAGTAAAGAGAGTGTTGGGAGGCGGAGCCTCACAGGAGGCATTTATGGTCCCTGGGCCAGCGCCTCGTGTAGGGGGTGGGCCCAGGTCCCTCCCCGCTCTCCCAGTGTGCCAGGAACAGCGCAGGTGGCAGGAGGGGGCACAAGGTCATGGGCACCTAGACTCTTTTATACTGTGGGCTGGAGAATTGCAAGCCGGACTAGACCACAGGACAGCGGTGAATGGACTGGGCCTGGTCACTGCTGCAAAGTGGGCCAGAGTACCCAGGTGTACCGCCAAAGGGGTGGACTTTAGGCTTAGCCAGAGGGCTAAGACCCTAACAGGGACTCAGAGCCAGAGACCAGGTGCACGGAAGGGCAGAGCACGGACAGCCAGCAGGGGGACCACTTGAGCAATTCCCCAATAACACCACCAGGAAGGGCCCTGCTGATGAGTCCTGTGTACGGGACTTCTACAGTACACATACCACAGTTTGAGAACCACTGACTAGTAGAGTAATGAATTTAAGCTCCCATGCTTGTCTTCTGAAAGTGTTGTACAGATTTCTCTTGAGTATGAGGACTGAAGTCAGACAGAGTGATTGTTTTGTGAAAAGTTGTTTCATGATTGTTTGTGTTAAAACAATTGTGGGGTAGATGTCTGAGAGTTGGCAATTATCTTGTAATTATTTGAGGCAGGAAGCTATGCGGTCATTCTGAGTGATGTTGGTGTACAGGGAAATGACATCTATGGTGGTCAGGACAATGTTGCGAGGAGGGTTGATAATAGTGCAGTTTGAGGAGGAGATTAGTTGTGTCTTGGAGGCATCTGGGCACCTTTGTGTGATGAGTGGTCTGAGGTGAAACTCCACCTTCAAATGAGCTCTCATAGGATAATGACAAAAGACAAAACCCCATCATCTGTGGGTGAATGCTTTTCACACACAGTAATCTATCGACACCTAACCTATCAATCCTTATCCTCAAAAGGAAACCTACATAACATTTTCAGAAGATGAGTCTGGGAGCTTAAACTCATTATTCTGCTAGACACTAAAAATCATGGACTGAACAGACACACTGGATTTATAGCTTATTACAACAATCTGTAACCACTAAATCCCCATTTTTATCTTATGAGGGCAGAAGTGTTAATGGCCACTCTACCTTGAATGGGTGCTTGTAACATGTGCTAACTACTTATGCCAAATGATCTGTTCCACCTTGCGTTTTGCTATGATGTTTCCCAGACTTGGAGAGTTTGTGTAGTTTAAAAGCCAGTCTCTCACCGAGAAGACGTTGGTCCAATAAGTTTCCAAATTCATGCCTGAGCATCCAAACTGTACTGTAAATGTGGGCTTACAATTGCTGAATCCAGCTCTCACAGCTATGCTAGTGCCTTCATCTGCACTATGCAGATCGTTTGGCTTAGTTCTGCAGTTTAACTTACATCCACACTGCAAAAATGATAAAGCTTGGCCCTGAGTCACAGTGGGATTCAGGCTCTGACCTATTCTCCTAGGACCTGGGTCCTGAGTACCTGAGCCATACTGATTTCTGTGTGGGTGGATGGGGGTTTGGGGCTCACACCTGAGTCAGACCCTGGGCATAGTGTGTACATACCATGATCAAATGCTGCTGCCAACAAGCTAAAACTGTGAAGGAAGAAGTGTGAAGCCAGGCTGCTTTGTACCCACCCACCCAGCCTCCTGTGTTGCTCTAGGTCACTCACTGCAGAAAGAATTGGTAATAGGAGAAGAGGAGTTTCTCTTAACTAGTTTGAACAGGAGTTAGTGCTCCATTTTGTCATTTTAATTAACCTCCCAAATTTGCTCACATCCAACCCACCCTGCAATTTGTCTCAACTCTGACACTTTCCTCTCTTACTTCTTGGATTTCTAAAGAAAGGGCTTCTCTGCTCTCTAAATACATGCAACAATAAAAATTGTCATGCTTCCATGCTCTGTTTTTCTCTAGTTCCAGCCAGGCATAACACTTCCTTGACAGTTGGTGCCATTATTATCGGGAGCTGTCATCACTGAGGAAAACACAACTGGCAAAGAAAATTGCTTTCCTTTGTCATGTGAATACAAACAAGTTCAGCATGATCGTGTGCCTAAAAGCATCATTTCAAACAAATCAATGGAAATACTGATGGTGATAAGAAACGAAAGAAATGGGGAATAAAACAAAAGGGAAAAAAAGCTGAGCAGAGAGAAGGGAACACAGCACTCGTACTGCCTATTTGATTTCTAACGCAGCCCTCAAGTCATCCCAAGTAAAGCAAAGTGCAGTTGCATTCGGTGTATGGGGGCATTTTAGTGATCAGTTAGGTGCCCAGGCCATTTCAAGTTACCGGTATGGGCTATCCATTATTCTGCTTGCTGGTTTTAGCTATTTTTGGGCCTCTGCAGAAAATGAGGCTGTGATGCTGGCTGGATTAAGGGGACCATTTTTGATACAATTTAACATCAATATGACAATTCATATGATATGGTGTGTTGGGTACTGATAGATTACAATTTGCTAAGTATGATATTGTTCATGTACATATGTCATTTGTATTGGAAGATATGGTCGATATCTGTATTTTAACTTGTGCTAACTGGATGGCTGAAGCCATAGCTTGCTTAATGGTCCATTAAGAAAACGTTCAGGTGCAATGGGCCTAGGAAGAGACCTGTTGAGTCACCCGGACTTGCTCATAAGACTCTGGACTCCATCTTATTCCTGTAAATTTCTGTGGGCAGCATGGAAAAGTTCAAGGGACATAAAAGGCATGACCTCCATCTTGTCTTTCATTCTACAGCCTTCAGCCAAACACCTACCTCTGGATCTATTCATCTGCAACTGAAGCTGTAATCAAAGGGCTGAGACCCACCCAGGTATTGGATGTACAATCAGAGGAGACTATACAAGCCTGCAAACTCCAAATTCTCCCGAGCACCTGATTGTACATGGACCTTCAAATCATTGTGTATACATGTGATTTGCTTTAATTCCTTAATAGTTCTCTTATAGTTTCTTTCCTTGTATAATAAACCTTTAGTTTTAGTTACTAAAGGATTGGCTGGCAGTGTGATATTTTGGGTTAGATCAAAACTTATATTGATTTGGTAACATGGCTGATCCTTTGAGGTCAGAAACTCTTGTGGTAAAGAACATGGAAATTTAAGTAACATCTCTTTACTAGATCCAGTGGCTGATTGGGAACCCGTGCCAAAACGCAATAAAGGGAACTGTTTATATTTTCTTGTGGCTTCTTGATAACCACTGTGGTGAATCAGAAGTATTGTTTGTTATGGTTGGGGAAGTCTGACTTCAGGTATGCACCAGGGATCTGGTCCATTTGCTGAATCAGGAAGCAGGTCCTGAGTCAGTTTAAAACCCAGAATTTTATCCAAAAAAAAGTCATAATTTGTTAGTCTCTGAAGCATCCAGTTTGAATTAGTATATGCACGTCTCCCCAGGAGAGTGGCTTCAGAATCTGATAATAGAGGAAGCTTATTAGCATCCTTCCCTTGCTAGTAGAAAAGGTACCTACAATGGCAAGCAGTATATATCCACAATAGCATTTGATTGTACTACAAATTCACTAAGGTTTAATTGAACACAAAATGTGTTCACTGTATTGTCAGTCACAACTGTTCTTTTGCTGGACAGTTCTTCAGTGATAATGGCAGCAAGGGAAAATGTAGTAATATTGGATTTCTCTTCTTGAAATGTCAGATTAGAACCATTTTTTTTTTACTTCCTCTCTGCACCTCCAATCCCTTAAAATATTTTTTTCATCTGCAACTGTCCTGTCCTTTGTCCCAGACTAGTAGCCTGTGTTGAGGCTGGAGAAATGAGACTTCACTGAGTTACAAAAAGAGAATGTAAATGTACAAAAAGTTGCACTGAAATAACAAATCACAAAAACTAATGCCATTCCAACTGCCTGTAGTGAAAATAGGATTTTATTGCCATTACTTAAGCAAAAGTGATGAACATATGCAGCATGTTTAAAGATCTGTTCTATCATGAGCCAAATTCTGATTTGCAGTGGCTGTGAGTAGAATAAAAGTTTATTTCCTTTTAAATATCAATGCTAACCATCCAACTCAAAGTGGCTTCAGTATGATAAATCCAACCTCAGTTACTTCTAAAATATCAGCCCTCAAACCACAGAAATGTGTCAGACTCAATGTAAATTATTAATAAAATAAATGAGAGGCTAAGAATCCCAGGGCCTTCAGTGAAACCATTTAAAAATCATGGAGGAATTTTTTTTTTAAATTTTGCTTTGTCTTTATCGATCTCAGTGAGGAGAATGTGACAAACAGGTTCTCACTTGCATAGTAATCATCTCAAAATGGCATGAAAGGTGACTAATTCTGCAAGCTCATCCCTGTATTCAGATCTTTGTGCTCACAGAGTTTAGCTTGCACAAGAAGGGCACATGGTTGTCAGTCATAAGATTTCTTCAGTTCTATATACATATTTTACTCAGCAGCAATGATTTTAAAACAAACAGTATTTGTTATGAAATGATAGAGAAAGCTGGTAGCAAGTTGCCTAACTCTTTCCATTATAAAGAATTCATATCACCTTTTCTGAGAAGTCTTAAACAACTCCCCTGTTTACATCAGGGCCTTTAATATTCAGCAAGAAGGACACCCCTAGGTCAGTGCTTCACAGGACCGAAGTGGCCCATACAGTCTTTCAGAGTGGCCCTCTGGCTGCAGAAGGGAGCCACTGCCCACGTACCCAGGTGGAGCACATTGCTGATGCAGGCTCCTTGCTGCAGCCATGGGGAAGGGAGGTCTTCAGGGAGCACATCAAAGCGCTCTGACTGGGTCCCTAGGCTCTGGGTCCCTGCTGGAGCCAGAGGTAGGGGAGCACTGATCTTCTGGCCACCTGGCTGCAGAAGGGAGCCACTGCTTAGGGATCCAAGTGTAGCATATGGTCTCCCTGTTGCAGTGAAGGGAAAGAGAGAGCCTCCTCACTGAACTCCTTCCCTCTGGCTAAAGTGGGGGGTGGGGTAGAAGGGCTGCTGGAGGAGATTGGTGGCCCTTAAGGGTTGCAAAAATTATATTAGTGGTCCTTGAGCCAAAAAAGGTTGGGAACCAATGCCACCTTAGGCTATAGAAATCCCTCCTTTTTTGCCCTGTGAAATTCCATTCAGATGTAGCTGAGCTGTATAGTATTAAAGAAATCTGATGAGATTCAACAAGGACCAGTGCAGAGTCCTGCACTTAGGACAGAGGAAACACATGCATTGCTACAGACAGGGGACTGACCGGCTAAGCAGCAGCTCTGCGTAAAAGGACCTGGGGGTTACAGTGGACAGGAAGCTGGATAGGAGTCAACAGTGTTCCCTTATTCCCAAGAAGGCCAACAGTATATTGGGCTACGTTAACAGAAGCATTGTCAACAGACCAAGAGAAGTAATTATTCCCCCCATTCAGCACTGGTGAGGTCATATCTGAGTATCATGTCCAGTTTAGGGTTCCTGCTTACAGAAAGGATGTGGACAAACTGGACAGAGTCCAGCAAAGGGCAACAAAAATTATTAGGGAGCTGGGGCACGTTACTTATGAGGAGAAACTGAAGGAACTAGGTTTATTTAGTCTGCAGAAGAGAAAAATGAATGGGGATTTGATAGCAACCTTTAACTACCTAAAGGGGGGAGTTCCAGGGAAGTGGAGCCAGGCTGTTTTCACTAGTGGCAGATGACAGAACTAGTAGCAATGATCTCAAGTTGCAGTGGGGAAGATCTAGGTTGGATATTAGGAAAAACTTTTCACTAGGAGGGTAGTGAAGCCCTGGAATGGGTTATCTAGGGAAGTGGTGGAACCTCCATCCTTAGAAGTTTTTAAAGCCCAGCTTGACAAAGCTCTGATCAGGATGACTTAGCTGCAGTTGATTATGCTTTGAGCACGGGGGACAGACTAGACGACCTGCTGAGGTCCCTTCCAACTTTTATGATTCTATAGTTACAATTCTCTTTCTCTCACTTGCAGGGCCTCTGTAAAAAATGTTGGCAGCCTGCCAAAAATCACTAGTCATTCTAGAAAGCCAAGCCCAACTGTGCTCCCACGGAAGTAGCAGCAGATACTGTGCTGGGAGTTGCCAAAGCAGAAGAAGCACAGATTGGGTTGGGGAGAAAAGGACTTCTAACATTGCCTTCCATCCCCCCCCCCCCCCCCACACACACACACACACCAATCTAACACATGGATACAGTCTCCCACCCCATCTTCCCAGGTTACCACATGGGAAAGGAGCTCCCCAGTTCCCAAGGGTGAGGCAAAAACAAAGTAAGCGCTCCCCACAAAAAAAGACAAGCTAAGGAAGACACAGAATCTGTTACTTAGCAAACTTATGAGTCTGCGACTTCTCATCTCACCATTGAGCTTGAAAGGAAGTCAGTACCACTCAAGGGTGGGGGGTCATAGACTTTATTTGCAAACACCATTTTACCCTAGTCTTCTCTCAGTAACCCCACCAGTACACTTCTGGTGGAGTGTGAGGAACAGAGAGACAAAGACAGCTCTTCTTTAAAGACAATATAAAGCTGGTTAGCACTATTATTCATCACCCACCACAGGTAACCCATCCAGGAAGAGAGTCTCTAAAATGGTTTTATAGAGCCCACGAGGCAGTGCCAGACCCCAGAAAGAGGGGTTTTTAATAGTTTTGGTTGGTTCAGGTTTATGAGGTCTACTAGTCTTATATAATGTTTCTGTATAAGAACTACCACCCAGGCTAGAATTTATGACAACCCTACACAGTGAATAGCCTTGGAGCCAGAAAGCCACAAAGAACTGTAAAGTCTGTGTCCAGCAGCCATAATAGAGTTACATTAACACATACTACAGATTCCAAAGGGGTAGCCGTGTTAGTCTATTGTAGAAAGACAACAGAGTCTTGTGGCACTTTTAAAGACTAACAGATTTATTAATCGCATGAGCTTTAGTCTTTAAAAGTGCCACAAGACTCTATTGACATATTACAGAGTCTACCTTTTCTGTACAAAGAAGAGAGCACAGCAGGGCTTGCTGGGTGGAGTGATTCATGTATGGAAATGGAGCTTCATTTTTACTTGAAATGACAGCTTTTCTCAATACAATATTTACAATAATGACAAACCTTTTAATTTCACCAGAACTATAAATATAGATTTTGGGGGGTTTTTGTATAATGCAGGTAACTACACAAAATAAAGCAGAATTTTTGCCCAAAATGGCTTTGCAGAATTAAATAAAACAATGACAGAGATAAGTAATAAATAACAGAGAGAGAAGGAAAGGAAAAAAAGAGAAAGGCATGGAAAAAAGCCTTTTCAGCTGAGATATGGAGAGGGCAGAAAAGATTCAGGAAGGCTCTTCCAGATGGCAGGAGACACAAAAGAGAAGTCCCTCTTATTTAACATTGTAAATCATTTTGGAATTCAGGGGCCAGATTACAGAGAGACACAAAGGAAAGGTGAGCAGAGCTAGAAAGAAAGATTCATAAAATAAGTCCTTGGAGGGCTTTTGAAATGGAAGACAAATTTGAACAGGAATTTGTATTGACTTTCAGTACAGGAAGAGGAGGGCAGAAGTTCCTACTGGGGCAGGGCATGTGCAGTGCAGCCACAGAGGGAAAGGGAGGCAACCAGAAGATGAGCAGGGCGTCTGGAAAAAATCAGACTCTGAAGTTCTAGAGTAGGGAATTAAATTGGTCCTCGAGAGCTCCAGAAATGGAGAAACAATATGCAGATCACCCTCACCTGTAAAGCCATAGACACATCTCTGGGGTCTGATGGTATCACAGAACAGCCTTATTCAGAATTTAAGACTTTTACATTTTCATGGCCTGTGGGAGAATTGTATTTTCTGTATCCAAATTAGAATGTAAGCTCTGTAGGACAAGGATTGCCTCTTTAGGTTTTCACAACACCATGCCAAGTGACAGCACTCAATTATTTAACAAGGAACTACATGTACAATTTTAATTTTTAAAATCTGTTCTGAGGCACTGCTTGATGGAGGTTTGCTATTATAAGAGAAACCTAGCGGGTCCCTTATCCTTACATTTAATTTCCTATCCAGGAAAGTGATGGGACAGCTATCCAGATGGATCAAAGAGGACTGCACCAGGCAGGTTATTTTTGACAAATTGATTTGATACTACTGTAAGTTTGTCAAAAAGACAAGCTTTTGATCACTTCTTCGATTGCTGAACAATTTTAATAGATCAAAACTGTATTGTCAGCAATGGGAAACAGAATGTACAGTGAGAATTTTTCAGGTGAGTAAGACTGCAAGATGGGACCCACAATTAGGAAACAGGAGTCTTGTTAGTTGTCAGTAGGATTTGCGTTCTCATTCTTCGCAGTACATGATTCTACTGCAATAGTTCTTAGAGGCACCACTGTACTAGATACTGCACACAGCTGATAAGGAAAATCCCTTCCCCAGAGAACTTACACTCCATATATCTAACAGGTGAATAAAACAAATAAATGAGAGAAACCATAAAAGAACTCAAGAATTTTAATAAGTAGATGTATCACAATTTTCTGACCACTAGGGCTAGGTGTTGGGGATTGAGGCAGTGCTAGAGACTGGGAAGACATACTGTAGTTTTGCTGAAGGAATCACATGTTGATGTAGGGATAGATCCATGAGAGGTTATGAGGCCAGGGAGCCCCGGTAGTGGGGAGAACAAATAGGATGCTCAAGGATATAGAGCTGCTAAACGGCAAATAGTCTAATAATACAGCACCTATCTACTCGTTGTTTGTTTTGCTGAAACGCGGCTACCCCTTCGGCACATATCTACAGTTTCCTGTGCCCCTAGTGCTAGCAAATGGGCTTTAGCTCAGGAAAGTACTTAAGGCTGTGCCTAGATTTAAACGAGTTAGTAGTCCCATTGCGTAAATACCTTCCTGAAGAGGGACTCTATGGTTATGTGTACTGCTGCAGCAATCGCTCGGTATGTGATTGTTGGTTTTTTACATTAATACTGGACCATTAACACTTTTATTCACAAATGCTGTTGCAAAGAAGAAAATTCTTGCTTACACTGACAGCTTTAATAGATTTAAACTCCATTCATGAATGATGGCCATAGAATTAAATTAAGCCTTCAGATAAGCATCCCTTATTAGCACTTACAGTTTCACCTACTCCCACTGGGATCTAAATTCAAGATCCTGATGTGGAAAAAAACTCATCCATACAATGGTTACAATAAAGAGTGACCAAGCAGTAATTGAATGGGCTTTTTCTTTCATTTTGTGACAGAAGTGGTAGAGAAATGGTTAGTCTGTCTTGCAATGCCAAAACTTGCCTAACAAACCAGTCAAGTTTTGCAGTGCCTAAAGAAATCATAAGTTCTCCAAAAGCATGAGTTCCTACCCGTACTGAGCATTTGTGTTTCATGTCCAGAATATTAGAAACACCAGATTAGTGAAATCTTTAATATCCAATTTATTGAGTTTGTTCGGGCCTACTGAGACCATTTTAGACTGGTTTTGTATCCATCTGTATTGGTAAATTACTTGCTCGCGCTATTGTTTCCTCTGTCTCCTGAATAGTTCTTTTCATTATCCTGTAGAGCTGATAGAACTTTAAGAAGCACAGTGCTATAAGTCTCTCAGACATTGCCCTGCTATGGGAGTATGAGAGCTGAAGAGCTGGTAATGTGCAGATTTATTATTTTTTTCATTACTAAAGAAATAAAAATTGGAGTCAACTGTTGCTTGTTTCTCTCCACTGCAAACCATCCCCTCATCTCTATTAGTCACATGCATCAAAGACCTACAATAAAACAGGGATATCAAATTTATTCACAGGACAGAACCAAACTCTATACACAAAAGTATGACCTGTAGGCTTGTGTATAAATTCTGGACCATCTAGTCCCCACAGTACCCAGAGGAACATCCACTGCTGTCAGTAGGAAATGTCCACTAAAATCAAGAGGAGAATATGGGTGTGATGTAGCTACTAAACACTTTATTATTTTTTCAGTGATTCATTTTTGCTTTATCATTTACCATTCAGTGAGAAAAACTGCTTGCCTTTGGGCCCAGGGCTATTTCTGCCCTTTGTTTCTCACCCTTCTCTACCCTCTTTTCTATTTCTGTGCCCTTTTCCCATCTTTCACTGTATCTTCTGTTCTTTTCTTTGTGCTTCCTTCTACATATCAATTCCCAACCCACTGATTTCCTCTCCAAACTCTTCTTTCATTCCATTCACCAGAATGATTAGCTCGTTTTCACACTGAAGTGCCATCATTGGGTTATAAAACGTTATTGGAGTAAAATTAACAGAGGACAAGGGAACATATGCTTCTGAGTCACTTTTTCAAGCTGCCTGCAGACTCAGGCAGAGACAGTTATACCCACTTCACATTTGACAGCAAGGTTTTTGGGGCAGTGACCATGTTTAGTTCTGTGTTTGTACAGTACTGAGTGCAATGGGGGCATAGTCCTTGACTGGGGTTCCTAGAAGCTATCACAAAACAAACAAAAAATAATCTCTGCAATCAGAGAGCTAGAAATTTCCTCATTTAAAAATGAAATTTAAGATTCTAGAGAATCTCCATAGGTCATGCAGGTCCATAAATACATCACCAGATGGACCAGAATCGATTCAAAGGCGTATATTTCATACTGTAAGCCTAAAAGATGAATTAAGGAAAAGCACCTGGAGGCCCAAAATAAATAAAATTATAATTTGTGCATTTTGTATACCTTTTTCCTCGTGCATTCAAAATATAATTAAAGATTAAGAACTGCACAAAAGCAATCTGATTCTAAGAGGTCTTGACACTGCTGTCTTCCTGAAGACAAGCCTCCCACTGACTTCAGTAGAAGTTTACCCTGAGAGAGCAAGTAAAAAGAAAATGAAAGTGATTTAAAACATAATTCACAAGAGCCAGAGTCTGCTAGTCTTATTCCAAAGTTCCTTGTGCCTTACACCTCCAAGTAAGGTGCTACTCATCATGAGTAAGAGAGGCCGAAGCTAAATATTGGTTACGCTAGAATAATATTGATCCCGTGGAAAAGAGCTTGGAACGAAAGGCTATTCATCTGCTATGTGCTTTAATGTACCCAACAATGGCTTACCCAAGAGAAAATGTTTTATCTAGATTCTATCCAGGATTCCACAGGTGAAGTTAGAATCTGTATAGTTTGATGCACAAGAGGTTTGGAAAGCCAGTCTCATTTTTCATACAGCTGATAATGATGATGGGTTCCCTGGGTGAAGGGCTCTGAATCTCAAGAGTTTTACATAAGCAGGATCTGATGAAAACTGCTGTTTATCTGCATGAACTCAGCAGAAAGGTTGTTGATTTGTTGCTCCTTCTGAAATAAAACACTTTGGAAGCTGTCAGGTTTTGAAAGCTGAGTGATAAAAGTGACCAAAGAGAGGGTCAAGATCAGAATCTATCTGTTGGATGCCTAGGCAGCTTTTAAGATGAAAGAGAAGCACTTCTAAGATGAAAGAACATACTTTTCCTTAAGGATTAATCTTTTATAGATATCTTGTCATGGGGAGATGTGGCTCAGCCTCACGCCTTTCTGCTGCCAGCTTTTTTTAACATGATTAAGAGAACTATTTGGCATTCACAAAGCAAATTCACAGGCTGTTGTTGTCAGGAACTGTTTTCACTAGAAGTATTGTTATCTGGAATGGGTACATCCAGTGAGCAAATAATTTGTAGTCGGTATTTACCAGCTATTTAACAGTCAGTTATTTTCTAATTTTAAAAAGCGGTATTCTCATATGCCTTATAATAAAAGTCACCATGAAATATAAGGGTACATGATACATAAATGTGTCCATAATATACTAGAAGCAGCATGAGAGAGAACTAAATCTGTAAATCACACATTTTATACATTCCAGTTGAAATAAAAACTACAGTCTTTGCACTCACCTGGTAAAATATGGAAACATTTGATTGTGAATAATTACTCAATAAATATTATTTGCAGTTAATTATGCAACCAGTTATAGCCCAATGACTGCTACATAAAATGACCTCTAAGACCTGATCTATGGTAGATCTAGCTATATTGCTCAGGAGTGTGAAGAAAGAAAAAAAAAGAGTGGGAGACATAGTTAAGCCGATCTAAGCCCCACTGTAGACAGCAGTGAAGCTATGGTGCTGTGGTGCTTCTAATATAAAGCCTATGGTATTAACTCGAAGGACGGAGCTGCCCAGATGGATTCTCGGCAGGGCATTGTAAAGCTTTTGTTGCTATGCACAGCAGCTGGAACCAGACCTTGTCCAAGATCTCTCAAGCATTGAGCACCACATAGCTTACTGTAATTCAAACCATCTGAAGCTCTGACAGTTTTTGTAACCCTCTCCAATATCCTCAAAATACTTGTAGTTGTGACAGGGTCCCTGGGGTACAATCTGGACTGTGGTATCACTTAGCCCTTCAAACACACCAATCTGGGCAGCTTTGCCACTGTGATGCTAATGTCAAGCTACTGACCTCTGATAGACACTGCACTTCCAGATATCCAGAGGCAGGGACACTACCAACTGTGTTACTGGAATGACCATAAGCCAACGGTAGAGAGGCTCCACTCAATTACCCTCAGCTTCCAGCCTAGCACCCCAGAACATCTTGCACTGGTCATAACCCTGGCCAGCATAAGCTCATTATCTAGGTTGCCACCTCGACAAAAGGGTAGTGGATGTGCAACAGCTCTTGTTAACCAGAGCTGAGATTTCTCAAGCACTTCAATCAAAATACGCTGTTTTAGATAAAGTACGGAACAGATTTATTAGCTACAGAACAATAGATTTTAAATGACAATAGGTAGGTATAAAGGGCAGAAATTGTTACCTTAAAAAATAAAAAGGTAAATGCATTCTAAATCCCCAAAATTTAGTCTAAGCAAGAGTTGAATCAAACAAGATCTCACCCTGACATATGGTACAAGCAGGTTACAATTCCTTAGTACATAGGCTAGGATTTCCTTCCAGCCTGGCATCACCCTTCTCCAGTCCAAAAACATCTGTCTTCCAGATATTCTTCCGGGTGTTGAGCTATAGGGGGGAAGGAAAAGAGAAGCCAAGTGATGTCACTGTCTCTCTTTTTATACCTTTTTCCAGCTTGCTTGAAAGATTCTTACTTTGATAAAGGGATTAAGTGACCTATCAGGCAGTCTCTGCTGCCTACATACTCTCTCTAAGACAGTGGTTCCCAACCTATTTGGCTCAAGGGCCACAGTTACCTTTAAAAAAAAAAAAAAACAACTCTGAAGGACCACCAGCCTCTGCCAGTAGCCCTTCCACCCACAGCAGCCAGATGGAAGGAGTTCAACAAGGATTGCTGTCTCCTCGCTCATCTCCCTTGTCTCCCTGCTTGCAGCAGGGAAACTGCATGTGTCCTGTTGCCCTGTGTGTTCCACCTGGGTCCCTAGGCAGTGGCTCCCTTCTGCAGACAGGGGAATGGGAAATCAGTGCTCCCCTTCCTCTGGTTCCAGCAGGAATTCTAGCACCTATGGATCCATTCAGAGAGTTTTACGCTCTGCTGGAGCCAGGAAGGAGAGTGCTGATATCCCATCTGCTTGGGTGCAGCTAGGAGTCTGCACAGATCTTTTAGCCTCATGGAGATATACTCTACCTGGGTCCTTAGGCAGTGGCTCCCTTCTACAGTTAACAGGAGAGGAGCTGTGGACCACTTTGAAAGCCCCCACAGGACACTTTTGGCTCGTGAGCCACAGTTTGGGAATCAGTGCTCTAAGAAGTCTCTGGGATGGCAATTGAGGGAGTGGATTACTGTTAATGGGCCACCAACATGTCTGGCTGGTCCTTTGTTTCAATTAAAAGGCTAGCTGTTGTATTGCAATACTTTCTAACTTCATATACAATCCTACAGGATATTAATGTTAAACAGATCAAAACTTTTAAAATGCCTCATGAAGAATCCCTTGTACAAAATATATAACTGAATCACAGTAGTAAATATGGAGCTTTCAGGGTGCTACTTTGTGGTACAGAGTAATAACTGATATATTGAAGGACTAGACTATTGTCCATTCTGATGAATTAGAAATATGTAGTGCTGTATGTAGTTGTGTTGGTTCCAGGATATTAGAGAGACAAGGTGGGAGAATGTCTTTTATTGAACCAACTTCTGCTGGTGAGAGAGAGAGAGGCTTACAAAAAGCTCTTCTTCAAGTCTTAGGTTCCAAAAGATGACAATAGTTGCTATATATGTAAGTTTTAGTCCTTTAGGACTAATCCAAAATAAGGATCTTAGAGACCCCTTGTTTATGCTTAGAAATATTGCCCTTTCAGGAATTCCAAGGACTATAGTAATAATTATTCTTGACATGGATTTTTATCCCTTCCCCCAGAGCTGAAGCTGATGGGATGAGCATTTGTGCAGGTCTTTACTTCATGGGTGCTGGGGGAGCACAATCAAAGGTTTCTTTTGTCCACTGATGTTCCACAATGGCTTCTCTGATGTCTATAGGGCTTTTGTTGGGCAGAAGATGACACCTCTTGAGCTAACTAGTATTTCACACTTGGTAATGTGTCTCTGACTGCGGGGTCTACAGTCTTAGCCAATGTTTTTATAGTTACAGTGCATACATTTAAACACTGCATTATAATATAGGATAGAGATATTACAAGGAATATTAACACAGACAGCATCCTACAAGGATTTCAGAAAGTATAAACACGTCCTTCTAATTAATGCCGACTTTCACAATACTAACATGAGAGGAGCCAGACTGGTTTCCAACTGCATTTGTCAGTGTCCAATCAGGCCCAGGCATGAGGCGGCATCTGACCTGCCAGCATCACAGTGTTAAGGTGGAAACAACATAGGAGTTGAAGGTTTATAGTTTGCTCTTTAAAGACACAAAACCAAAAAAGCCTACAACCTAATATAGCAAAGACAGCGGCTGTCTTGCCAATTTGTGACATTATTTCCTTCTAGATGTCCCCATTCGCTTGTCTGTTGCTGCAAAGGTATTTTGACTTGGCTCACCTCTTGTATTCATTTGTCTTCTAATGTAGCACTTTAGCTGGGAGTTTCTGGGGTTCTCATAATTTTAGTTTTTATAAAAGATTATTAACCTTGGCTTTTATTTTTCTGCAATGGTGGACAATCTTATCCCCATCTATGCCTTTTCTCAAAATGCGATCAATGGCCAAAGAAGAAGTGAGAGAGTACATCTTTGTTTGACACCAGTCTGGATGTTAAACCATTCACCCAAATTTCTGTTCTCGTCAAGGAGGCAAACAGACATTGGTATAAAGACTTGATTATGTTAATCTTCATGTTGGCATACCATAACACTAGAAGATGTTCCAAAATGAATCATGACAGAAACTGACAAATGCTTTCAGAAAAATCTATGAAGGGTATGACCAGGATTTGCTGCCTTTCAATGAAAATTTTAAGGATGAAACTCAGCTTTTTAAAAATAAAAATGCTACCATGACTGATAATTTGCATGGCCAATAACAATATATGAAAAACTTCCAACTTTAAGCATATCGGTCAAGAATCTCAGATTTAAACGGACTTGTTGGTTATGACGCCAAACAAGTTTGCCAATCATATTGGTGCCCTGGTTTGCCTGTTAATGATGTACACAGATAAATAGGCCCAAAGATCTGCATTATATTTTGGGCCCCCCCCCCCCAGTCCCAAGAATCTGCTCAAGCTATCTGGCCTATCTTCAAATCCCTTAACTCAGGGGTCTGCAACCTGCAGCTCCAGAGCCGCATGCAGCTCTTTGGCTGTCCCCTTGTGGCTCTGGGCTCCAGGCCCTCTCCTGCCATCAGAGCACCCTGCAAGCAGTTCGCACCTGGCTCCAGGCTCCCCTGCCACCAGCAGATCCTGCTCCTGGTTCTGGGCTCCCTCCCTCGTGCTAGAGCAGTGGTTCTCAACCTGTGGTATGCATACCACTGGTGATACACCAGACACAGGTTGGGGATATGCATGGCAGCCACCTGCTTCCCCTGGTCCTAGCTCCCAGCTGGCAGGTGGGAGGCAGGGTGCAGCTGCAGGCTTCAGGGGTACTTATTCAAATTTTCCAAAGTTAGAGGGGACTTGCTACTTAAAAGGTTGAGAAACACTGCACTAGAGGCCCCTGCGGCAGGTGCCCTGGCCCAGCTCCCCTCCGCCCCACCAACCAGGAGGCTATACCCATTGCAACTCTCAAAACACTTGGCTATTGAAGGAATTTTTTAAAATGGCTATTTTTTGGGTTGCCAACCCTTGCCTTAACTGGCTTTTCCATGTTTTATGATTCAGAATCAATTTCTTTGCCTTCAGTACTTTCTACAGCCTGACTCACATCTCTCTCCCTTACCTGATGAAGCTGCATGATTAACTCGTAACTTTCTCCCCTGTTTATATATCCCTGCAGGAACCTATATCTGGAATCCACACCCTGGCCTGGTCCAACAATCATCTCACTTCTCCTTCTAGAACATCTTGCAACTTGCAAGCACATTTCAGCAAAGCTTATGAAGCAGAAGAGAGCATGTATGTGCTAAGGCACACATCAACCGCACCCAGAACTAAACAGAATACAACCTTATTCTTAATATTCTTGGTTTTATTTTTTCCCTTTTCCATCTTCCCGTCTTTTCTGTGTTGTCTAGTTAGACTTTATCCTCTTTACAACAGATATGTAGACAAGGATCCCACCCCAAACACCATGGTCAGCACTGCACAATCACTACATTTCTTTGCTTCAGTTTATTATAAAATGAAACAGTATTGTCTTGGCATTTCATTTCAGGTTATTTGTGTTTTTTGTTTCTTCGTTTGTTTGTTTTTTTAAGCAACCACCACTACAACACAACACACACCCCTACCTTTTTTTGGTTAACAAAGACTTATGTCAACTTCACTGAAGATTTATATATTGCTCTATTACCGACACTCATTTCAGAGCTTCTTAATGGAAGCATAATAAAAATAGGTGAAACACCACAAATGGGGGGAAGCATTAATGAAATACATACCCAAAGCAAGAGAGACCAAAAAAAGGATGAACAGTGAATATAATCAATGACATGGATGTATTCACTAAGCCATCTGGCAGAAATTTTAAGTCGACTTAGGGCATGGGTCCCAGCAAGAAGGGACCACAGGGCTCACTTTCTTCTCCCCGGGACCCGTGCTCCAGCTGCTCAGCAGCAGGCAGCTGGAGCGGGGATCCTGGCAAGAAGGGACCTTGGGACCTTAGAAGGGACCTTAGCAGCTGGCAGCTGGAGCACGGGACTCCAGCTCTTCCTCCTGGCCCGGACCACTTGGGTCCAGGAAAGTTGTCCCCGGACTCAAGTGGTCCAGGCTAAGAGGGTTCCCTTCTGCCCGGGACGTGGGAAGTCCCGAGCAGAAGGGAGCCGAGTGGTCCGGGGCAGAAGGGAGCTCCTCGCTCCCTTCTCCCCCGGACCGCTCAGGGGCTTGCTGCCCCAGGCTCTCCCTGGACCGAACAAGTCGACTTAGAGAATCCAGTGTGGACTCTCTAAGTCGACTTAATAAGGTCGACTTAAAGTCAACTTATTAAAGTCGACCTTAATTCCCCAGGGTACACATGCCCTCTGAGAGCTAAATTTACAAATTAATCCCCCAGTGGACCTGACCCCACAATTTTCTAATGACATTTAAGAAATCTAAGGAGCTAAGATGTAGACAGATCACACAAGAAAGTGCATACACTGTTGCAGAATTTATGTAATATTATGAAGATTTTAGCAAGATTAAACATTTACAAAATCATCTACATTAACATTAGCTAAACTAAAAAAGAACAATGGATAGTTATAGTATAAGATGACCATCAGCTGTTATCAAAAAGATTTATGCCATACCCTGTTGGCCACCCAGGTCAAGTTGGTTTTGTTTTCTTCTGAAATAGAACTAGAAAATCTGCATCTGCAAGAAATTAGTTTAGATGATGTAATAGTTATTTTCCGTTTCTAATTTACAAGGTTCTTCTAGATTTGGGCTATGCCTCTGGAAAACAGTTCTAAACAGACCACAGATTTGTTCTCATGCGGCCATTCCTATGAGAAAGTTGTCTTCTGAGAGCAATGAATGATTTGAGCTAGTAGAGCCAAAGATCAGTCACTTCATTTTGCCAAAAATCTGGAAATTAATCACAACCAAAACATCCAGTGGAATTCTAATCTCACATCAATTCTTATCCCAATCTAAACTACACTGATAAAAAGCTACTATTTAGTTGTGTCCATGTTGGGCGTGGTACCAGTTTATCTACATCAATTTCCAAATCAGATAATTATATCAGTACAACTCTTGTTTTGAGAGTGAGATGTGAGGCAGAGTATTGCAAAACAACGCTTAACACACTTTATTCACTTCAGAGATTGAGCTCAACTGCTGAGATGGCTAACACTGGTAGAGTTCTGTAAATAAAGAAATGAATGGAATCACAAGAAATATAGATACAAACTTGGCTTTTTAAAAGATTAGCAGGAAAAGGAATAAATAATTGATGTCATCTCCTTTTTACTTCTTTATGATGTATAAAGAATGCCTAAATGGTTATTGTTGGTTTTTATTTCATATGACCTGGATTCCCCCCACCCCCATGTTTATTTTTCAATTGACATAGGAATAGCTAATCCAGTCCTCAGCTTTTTGGATCGAAACCTTCTTAGATGATTAAAAAAGTGCAGTGGAAGCTCTCTCATATCTGAATTAAAAGGGTTTGGGGGAGGCTGTGAAAGGACATTTTCTGCCAAATAGTGACGTTAACAAGGCATTAACAAATACAGATTGTTAACATTCTCAATGAAAAAAAATGAATACCCTTTTCAGTTAATCGAGTTTCAATTCCTTGGGATCTAATGACAAGTTCCAATGGGGTAGCCGTTAGTCTAGTCCAGTAAAAAACAAACAAACAAGAAGTCTAGTGGCACTTTTTGGCTATGTCTACACTGGCAAGTTAGTTCGAATTAAGGAAGCTTAATTCGAACTAACTAAAGCCATGGCTACAGTAGGCTTTAATTAGTTCAAATTAAGGGCTTCCTTAATTTGAACTAATAAATTTGAATATGCTATTCGAACTGAGGGTTAATTCGAACTAGTTAGCAATGTGGCCATTGCTAATTGCTTAGTTCGAACTAACCGGCCCATTGAACTCAATGCAATTCGCTAATTCGAACTAACCAAGTGCTAAAATCAGTTTGAATTAGTTAGTTTGAATTAACTAATTCGAAGTATCTTTAGTAAGTGTAGACATAGCCTTAAAGACTAACAGATTTATTTATCACATGAGCTTTCGTGGGAGAAAATCCCACTTCAGATTCTTGAAGATGGAGCAGTAAAGATGAATGGTTGGGAGGAAAATAAATGCAGGGAAGTACAAGTCATAGGATCAGGTCAGACTGTTAAAGCAAATCAGTGCAGTTGTTTAGATTCAAACAGTGGACAGCAGCATATAGGAAGGAGGTGAGGGGAAAAGGAAAGCAAAATTAGCTGTTGTAATAGGAGAAAAAAACACCGTAGTCTCCATTTAACCTTAAATTGATGGTGTCAAATCTGCATATGAATTCCAATTCTGCAGTTACTCTGAGAAACATATTCATATTCAGATTTGACAGAGTCAAGTTAGGGTTAAGTAGAAACTACATTTTTCCCCATTTTCCCCCATTACAACAGCATTTATAAAATCAGGTCTGAAAGGGGACACTTCGTCTAAGTTATAAAGCACATAGTCCCATAAAGTCAAGATTTATAAGGCTGCATAAATTAAACATACATGTCAATGGGACAAAAGCGAGCTCTGCAAGCTTTGCAGCGTGTTTTAGACCTACAAATACAGACAGAGCACACAGTGCTCAAAAGGTTACTACTGGCTCATCCCCTGTTATTAGCTGCCAGTGTCCACAGAGTAGATTGAAAAACAGAGTCAACACCACAAGGTTATCTGAATATATTTCCAATGAGCTTATAGGTGGACAGGGACTAAGCAATCTTGCACAACCAAGAAGAAAAGCTAATGATTTTAAGGAGAAAGTAAAATGACTTCAAAAATCTAAGCAAAATTCAAATGAACATCTTTGTTGTGGTTAGCTAAGATGTCTAAATGAGTTATACCTTGGTTGCCATATTAGGTCACCTATCTATGTGTAGCACTTGAAACCATTCTGAAATCATGCTCTTTTCCACAATGCTTTCCAGTCTCATAGGGCCCTGCAAAAATAGGACCTGTTATAAACTTCCCAAGAGTAAAAATAAAAGTACACATATTGCATGTATTTTTCTTCTTGTTACCAGATAATAAACCAAGATATGAAGAGCCCCCTAACTTGCGTCACATAGGGTGCTGTACATGAGCTCAGAATACAACAAAAAAATACTGAGAAATAAAATCATGCTCTTAAATAGATACATTTAAAAGTCACATTTCTGTGTGAAAATGGTTAATCCATTCTTACTACAGGAATACCTAGGATTGAACTGGTCTGCATGGAGCACGAGGTCAGACTAGATCAGGGGTCGGCAACCCGCGGCTCCGGAGCCGCATGCGGCTCTTCAGCCCCCCTGTTGTGGCTCCCTTCAGCCTTGTTCCCTCTAAGAGCAGACTCCTGCTGTGGCCAGGCTGGGGAGATTCAAATCTCCCGCCCTGAGCATGCTCAGACAGCGCGTGCTCAGGGTGGGAGCGGCCTGGCCGAGAAGCAGCTCTGCCGGCCGTCCCTGCAGCTCCGAGCGTCCGGCCAGGTAAGGGGGCTGGGAAGGGGCTGGAGGGAGGCCTGGAGAGGGGTGGGGGGGACAAGGAGAGTGGCGGGGTTAGA
>ML688284.1:0-59491 GCA_007922175.1 Pelusios castaneus | reverse complement strand
GGGGGACAAGGAGACTGGCTGGGTTAGAGGCCTGGAGAGGGGTGGGGGGAACAAGGAGAGTGGGGGGGACAAGGAGAGTGGCTGGGTTAGAGGCCTTCCTTTCCTTTCTCTTCCCTCCTTTCCCTTCCCTGCCTTCCTTTCTCTTCTTTCCTTTCCCTTCTTTGCCCTCCTTTCTCTCCCCTGCCTTCCTTTCTCTTCCCTGCCTTCCTTTCTCTTCCTTCCTTTCTCTTCCCTGCCTTCCTTTCTCTTCCTTCCTTTCTCTTCCCTGCCTTCCTTTCTCTTCTCTTCCCTCCTTTCTCTTCCCTGCCTTCCTTTCTCTTCCCTGCCTTCCTTTCCCTTCTCTTCCTTCCTTTCCCTTCCCTGCCTTCCTTTCTCTTCCTTCCTTTCCCTTCTTTGCCCTCCTTTCTCTTCCCTGCCTTCCTTTCTCTTTCTTCCTTTCCCTTCTTTGCCTTCCTTTCTCTTCCCTGCCTTCCTTTCTCTTCCCTCCTTTCTCTTCCCTGCCTTCCTTTCTCTTCCTTCCTTTCTCTTCCCTGCCTTCCCTTCTCTTCCTTCCTTTCTCTTCCCTGCCTGCCTTTCCCTTCTCTTCCTTCCTTTCTCTTCCCTGCCTGCCTTTCCCTTCTCTTCCCTCCTTTCTCTTCCCTGCCTGCCTTTCCCTTCTCTTCCCTCCTTTCTCTTCCCTGCCTGCCTTTCCCTTCTCTTCCCTCCTTTCTCTTCCCTGCCTTCCTTTTTTTTCTCTTCCCTGCCTTCCTTTCTTTTTTTTCCTTTTCTCTTCGTCTTTTACACAAATACGGGAAGGACTCAAAAAGGCCTGCATAGTTCAGTGTTTAATTTATTTCAAAGTAGGCCTACACATGCACACTGCACTTCTGTTTGTTGTATTCTGTTGTTGTAACAGGTAAAATTAAAAAAAGATTAAAACTTTTAAAAGTTTATAAGCTGTGTTATGTTTTGCGGCTCCAGACTATTTTTCTTTAGTGGAAGAGGGGGCAAAATGGCTCTTTTGATAGTAAAGGTTGCTGACCCCTGGACTAGATGATCATACTGGTCCCTGCTGATCTTAGAGTCTAAGAAAGAAAGAAAGAAAGCCCTCGCACCCGTATTGTTTGTTACAATTCTCTGTATGTAGAGAATCAGTTTGAATTTCCCTTGTATGTAGGCCCTGAACTGTAGTTATGCACATGCTTAACTTTACATTGAGATATATATTGAAATCAATGGGAGTAAGAGTTTACAGGATCTCAACATATTTAGTCTCTTTCTCCTATCCGTATGAGTCTTACACAGCAACAGGGGACAGAATAAATTTTTAAAAAAACATAATTGTAAAGCCACCCAAAAAAGATGGCATGAAAGCTTAGTTACTGAAGCTACTTTTATTTTTAATTAACAAGTTTAGGGTGCTCTATAAAACTAGAAAAGCAACACCTAGTTGGGGAGGGTCTAAACAGGGGACTCAGAATTGCCATACAACAACCAGAGGAAATGGTTAACGGTAGAGGTAGTCAAAAAAAATTTTTTTTAACCTGATTAAATTGAAATTTTTCCAAGAAAAATTCTGAGTTTTCATTGAAAAAATCAAAACCTAAAACAAAAATGTGGTTTTCATTTTTTGATGAAAAGACTTCAAAATATTCCACAGCTTTTTTCCTAATAAACAAACAAAAAAAACCCCACTTTCGGAATACAACAAACTTTTAACAGAAAATAAAATCCATTTCCTGACTAATTCTAGGTGCTCAATATTCAATCTACACTATACTAGTAGAATCAGTTACAGTAGATCCTAGTGTGTAGAACTGGTCAGACCCCTAAGAAGATGAAGTCCCTACCAGAGAGGATGAGCGCAGATTTCTTATATGAACAGACAAGAAGAAAAAAAATTCAGCTGAAAACAGGATTTCCCATTCAGTCCAGAAAATGTATTTCCTTTATAAAGATGTCCCAAAATTACAGTAAAGACTCCATGTATGAATGGGATATGCCTCTCTCCAGAAACCAGTACTACCCATCCTAATTGAAGAGTTCTTAAGAAAGAGAGAGCATCTTCCCTTTTGTACCAATAACAAAAGATGAAGAAACCTAAAGGGCATAAGATGGAAGCTCCTTTTGTAAAACAAATGTTAAGTAGAACCATACAAGGCAGGATTTCTTAGACCCTCAGGCAACACAGTTGCTGACATTTACTAGGAATCTGTAATTTGAAAACATTTACTAGCCACAAAAACCAAACAGACCAATATTGGGTAGCTGCCAAATTCAACTGAGTCTCTAAGCATCTGCATTTCCTAATGCTCGGTCAAATGTTGCCCTATTACCTGATGTAACCTCCCCCTCCACACCCGATTCTCCTCCCCTACTTGGTCCCCAGTGCACATGAATTTTTGTTTATTTTGTAATGCTCATATATATATGAATCTTTGACTAGCACAGACACTAAAGTTCTCTCTGGGGCCAGATCCCAAACTCCTTGAAATCAATAGAAGAAAGACTCCCATGGATTTCAATGGTCTTTGGAGCAGACCCTTTATCACAGCATGCACAGCAACAATACAAATTTCACCCTTCATTGTTCGGAAAAAAAACAAAACAAGAGAACACAAAAGGTTTTCCCCGCCCATGCCTGATCTCTGGAGGAACCACTCCTCAAAATGTGAAAGCCGATTCTATTTGGGTTTTTATATTGTGCCCCACACCAGGGCATTTTAGCAGTATCTAGTTCAGTGCCCATGCTAATTCAATCTTTTGCCTCTCAACAGAGACAGATAACATACACCAATTGGTGCCCAAAGCCACTGGAGCTTGATTTCACAGAGTCCCAATTGTTTCAGTTCTCATTAATTTTGGGAGAGCTCAGCACCCCACAGGAAGGGTCAGCAGGTTGTAAGGTTCTGTCTGCCCTTGACTTCCCCCTCAAGATTTCCTCTCATTGCTACTATTCGTGCAGCTGCAGTACTGTTGCTCACAGCAGGTCTAGACAATGGGGTGGTTAAAAACCGACAGCTGCTGGTGGGGCAATCTACAATAGTGTAGCCATTTGCTACCACTGGTGGATCATCTCAGTATTAGCAGCTTTAAGCAATTTTAAGGAAAAAAACCAAACAGAATAATCTAGCATAGACAACTTTCAGACACTATTTACCGGGAATGGATTTGAAATGGATACACAGAGGAGAGAGGCTTTCTCGGGCCTTGTCTACACTATAGAGCAGTGGTCCTCAACCAGTAGATCGCAATCTATTTCTGAAGGGCAGTTCCCATTGAAACCTATGCAGGCAAAAGGTTGGAGACCACTGCTATAGAGTTTTGTTGACAAAAGTCACTTTTTGTCAATAAAACAGAGGAAGTCTATACACTACTGTACAATGCTCCAGGCCTCTGACAAAACTTTCCTGCTTTGTTGAGAAAATAAAACCACCTCAACGAGCGACAGAGCTTTTGCAGCAAAGCTATACTCAGTGAAGTGTTAGTGTAGATACAACACTTAGTTTTGTCACCATAAGTAGCCTCCAGGAGAAATCCCACAATAGCCATCCTGACTGCCTTGGTCACCAGTCCAAACCCTGCTGCCTGGCACCCAGGTACACACACATCCATCCCTCCCGCATTAAGGGCCCAGGAATTTTTAAAATTCTACTTCCTGTTTGCTCAGCATAGGGTGCTCACATCACATCTTCCCAGCTGACCATGGTGGCTTCACACAACAAACGCTCTCTCCCCCACATGGAGCACACCGGACCAGTTGGCTCTGCTGAGCATGAGAGGAGAGGAAGCTGTGCTGTCGCAGCTCCACTTCAGCAGTAGAAACTGCTGCATCTCCAGTCAGATTTCTCATGGCATGCTGGAGAAGGGTCATGAAAAAGACAGGCATCAGTGCCATGCAAAGGTAAACGTATGAAGCAGGCATACCAGAAAGAAGAGTCAAACCACTGTTCTTGTGCTTCACTGAAGACCTGCTGCTCCAATAAAGAGCTAGAAGCCAGCCTCAGTGGTGACCTAACCTCCACCCTAAAGAGCCCTGTGGATACTTGGACAGGGCTGGAGATAGCTGACGGCAGACTCAACCTCAAGGACAAAGTCATGGACAAGGAGCTCAAGTTGGAAACCAAGATGGACCTGCAACAGGACTGTCTGATACTGTGGGGAGCCAAGACCTTTTTTTGATCCCAGAAAGCTTGAGCCAGTGCCAGGACTCTGTATTTAGCATGCAAGAGGGAGGAGCCCTGGTAAATGATGTAGAACCAAATGAAGATATTGAAGTCCCTAATCACACTCCATGTAGAATTCATGCATGCTTGCCCCCAACACCTTGCAGCTGATACAGAACTGCTTTCCATGCCCTTCCCAAACTCCTCTCACCCATGCCTTCCTAACTCCCGGCCCACCTCCATACCCCATTCACTCCATCACTTTGGACAGTTTCCACAATGATAGCTGGACTGACAGAGCAATGAGAGCCTACCCTGCCCATCTCTGCTATCTCCCTTCTCACCAAGCATGGTGTGCTTTGTTAATTGGTATTTAACAAAAATGTGTTCTCTGAAAGATAACCAATTTTTGTCTCCTACACATGGCGGTTGTTGCTGAAATTAATATCAAGTGGCAATTGGATCATTCACAGACTACAAATCATGGTCAAGAGTCATCCAAAATTTCATGCAAGAGGGCAAGTTAGCAAAGCATGGCAGAGTGCTATATAGAAAGATATTACTGGTACCCATTGCAAAAATGGTGCCTCAAGGCCTCCCTGATTTGTTGTGCCCCTCTAGTAGTCCTGGAATCTGGCTGCTCAAAAATCAACCTCCAGGAGAGCTGCCTCCATGCTCCGCCCTCACAAATATCATGACCATGGGAATATTTTCCTCAGATCTACCTTGCCATGAAGGTAACACCACCATGCTTTTAATCTGCCAATGCACATTCTACTGTTATTCTGTACCTGCTCAAACTGTTGACATGTTCCCTGCTGCTGTTTAAGGTTCCCGTACAAGCCTTCATGAATCATGAGAGCAAGGGGTAGGCTGGGTCTCCCAGGATCACTATGAGCATTTCAACAATCCACACTGGAATCTCCTGGTCTGGGAAGAATCTCTATTTGCAGCTTTCTGTATAGGCCAGTGTTCCTTAAGGTGCATGTGTCATGCACCTTCCTTGACCACCTTGTGTGGATGTCAGTGAGTTGTCCATGGCGATCCACAGGCATCTGCAATACCATAGAGAACTATTCCTTTCTACTGATGTACTATGTCTTAAGATGGTACAGGGCCAATACTGGGAAATGCATTTCACGATCACCCACCACAGTTAGGGAGTCTCATTACCTCAAAGCCATCCACTATTTCACATATTTCCAAGAGTAACCAGCAATGTTCCCTCTAAGGTTTGGCGGCTTGTGTGCAAAATTTTGAAGCCGTGTGCAAAACTTTTTCTGAATAAAATTTTTGTGTAAACTCACATAACAGAAATTATTGGCATTAATTGAAGTTAAAGTAATTGTAAATAGAATTAATTAACTGTGTTTAATTGAATATGAATGAATTTTGAATTGAAATTTAATTTTTAGAAAGGTTTTTATTTAAAATTAATTTTTTAAAAGTTTTTTTTTTAAAAGGAAGGAAGGAAGGAAGGAAGGAAGGAAGGAAGGAAGGAAGAGAGAAGGAAAAAAGAGGAAAGAAGGAAGAGAAAGAAGAAAGAGGAAGGAAGGAAGCAAAGAAAGAGAGAGAGAAAGAAGGAAAGAAGAGGAAACAGGAAGAGAAAGAAGGAGGAAGGGAGGAAGAGGAAAGAAAGAAAAAAAGAAGGAAGAGAAGAAAGAGGAAGGAAAGATGAGAGGAAAAAAGGAAAGAAAAAGGAAGACAAATAAGGAAAAAAGAGAAAGAAGGAAGAGAAAGAAAGAGGGAAGCCAAGGCCGCTGGCGGGGGAGGACCCTACCGCGGTGCTGGGAAGTCACCGGTGGGGCGGAGCAGACCCCAGTCCCGGAGGTTGATCCCGGCCCCGTGCTGGGAGGCCGAGGCCGTCGGATGAGCCTGGCCCCTGCCCCGGCCCCGAGCCGGGAAGTCGAGGCGGTTGGCGGGTGGGAGCCCGCCGCAGCCGCAGCCACCCTGCTGCCCCGGCCGCGTGGAGCAGGCAGGCAGGCCCGTGCACCTGAGCCTAGCCTGAGCCTGCCTGTCCCACCCTGGGGGCGGGGAGGGCCAGCCCAGAGGCCGGGCGCAGGCCGGGTCTGCTGTGGCAAAGCCGCAGCCCCGAGGGTCTGGAGGAAGTGGCGGGGGCTGCCGGGCTGCGCGGGGGTCCAACACTGCTGCGCGGGGGGTGCGGCGGCCGCGCACCCGCGCAGCTTAGAGGGAACACTGGTAACCAGTTCTTCATAGTAGAATGTGATTAATGGCCACACATTTGCATTACAGCAGCCCCAAAGGCGAACTTCCTGTTTGGGACCGACTGATAACCTGGAGTTGTCAACTTTCCAAACACTTCTACACAAAGAGAGCAGCCCTCATTCTGGTGTCTTTGCACTGCAGTGCTGGGGAGAGCTCTGCACACAGTTCCAGGAAGATGGCTTTTCACATCCAAAAAATCTGCAGCTATTGCTCTTCATCCCAAACCTGCAAAACAATGTGATTCTTGCACTCAGTGCTTGTTTCCTGAGCCCAAAAGTGACAGTCCACCATATGCAGCTGCTCTGTGAATGCCAAAAGTAATCTGGTGGTGTTTCTTTCCAAGGCACACAGCAAATCAGAAACTTCTGATTGGGAGTTTGATATACTGCATGACCAGCTGCAATGTGTTCATAATAGTAATCACAACAGCAGAAACCAGTGCAGGATACATCCTTTAAGAGAGAAATGGAAGGTACACAGTAGACAGGGGCCATTGAAAAGTGCCATGAAATACACTCAGAAACCTATGAAATGAGGGGCAAAAACTGCATCATGGGATTTGAGACCACACCCATGATGCACTGTGATCCACTCCACCACCCCATAACTCCTAGCTGCAGAGGGTGACAAGTTGCACAGTGGGATAGCAACCCAGAGTGCACTGTTCTCACTGTCGATGCGAGAGTACCAGCTGTGGACGTGCTCTGCCGACAGGATCACTGTATGAACACGCACGAGCAACTTAATTAGAGCACTTTGAGAGCATTGGTGTAACTTCTGTCAACTAAACTCTGTCGTGGGGACAAGGCCTAACAACAGGAAATATCCACTACAGCTAACAAGAGCGCTTCACCACCTGAGAGCGGATGCTAGTGTAACCTTCGGGTGGGCTAAAATTCATTTAATTGCCCTTCTCCAGTGCCTCACAGAAACCAATCCCTATGGAGAAAGCAGCTGGAGACCCAGGATCCAGTCTGTACGCGACTCTCAGCAAAGATTGCTCAGTTACCACCCCACATTAAAATACTACTACAATAAACATAACAATGAACTTTATTAACTACTAACTAAATGAACCATAACCTAAGAAAACAAAATACAATTAACCAAGAACAATCCCTCCAGAAAAACCCCGCAGGAAAGATACCCAAAAGTCCCAAAGTCTGCGTGGAGTTCACCCAACTCTCAGTCTCTGTTCCAGTGTAGACGCTTGAGTGGCAAGAAATAGCTGTCCTCTTCTTCCTTTGCTGGAATCCTCTGTAGCATTTCATGCAGGCTTTTTCTTCTCCTCTGCAACCAGCCCTCAATCCCATATGCATGTCTGCAAGGTCTGTTGCAAATGACTCCATTACAGGGAGAAAACATCTTGTTCACGCCTGGCTCAGCTTCTCTCCAGAAAACTGAGCACATGGTCTCCTTTTAAGGCAGCTCTAGCCTGCTGTCTGCACAGACTGCTGCTCTCATGTTATCTGACTGACAACATCACATCACACCAGCAGGGTACACTGTGGAGCATACTCAAAACGCTACCATTCCCTGCTTCCAGAAATTTCTGGTTGTGGGTAGCTAATCTGCCCAGCAACAGTAACCCACCCTCAGTAGGTCTGTCAAAGAGAGGCATATGGGTTACACTAGTCACAATGCCTTCGCACTACTATCCAGAGGAAGAGTGGGCAATGAGACTCTTTCAGAGAGCAAGTCTATTTAACAACTTACCTCTGAGACACTGCCCCTTTCCACAGTAACATATACACAGAATAAATGGTAACACTGAACTCAGGCTGTGTACACACGATCAGATTAAAGCGCAACATGGCAATCGCGCTATAAAAAACACGTGACCTTTATTGCGGGATAGCGCGTACACACGTCGCTCCTTGTAACGCAACAGAATTCTTTGCAATATTGCGGTGTAGCGCAATGAATTCTGGGCACCTATCCCACAGTTCAATTTTCCCTCAATCTGCGCTTGGAATCATGGGATGAAGGAAAGGAACGCAAAGCGCCATGGCTAAAATCCCAGTTTCCCGTGGTGCACTGTGTTCCCCTTGCGTCTTCCTCGTTGCCAATAGCAACTCGCGCCTATTTTCAACAGTGCAGTGACGCACTACTTGCGAGCAATCACAACAACGACAGCATGGATCCTGCTCTGATCTCCACTGTCGCCTTCAGCATTCTAAATACATCTCGGCTGGTTGCTCAGTACGCAATGAGCTCCGAGTCAGACGAGGATGCTGAGGCGCAGGGGCTGATTGATGCCATGCAGAGCAACAGCACCGCGTTGCTCAGCTCCTTCACCGATCATCTGCACATGGTGCAACGCCATTTCTGGTCGCCAGAGACAAACACCGAGTGGTGGGATCACATTATTATGTAGCTGTGGGATGACGAGCAGTGGGTACAGAACTTTCGAATGCGGAAAGCAACCTTTCTGGAACTGTGTTCAGAGTTGGCCCCTGCCCTGCGACGTAAAGACACCAACATGAGGTCCGCCCTAACCATGGAGAAGCGTGTTGTGATTGCTGTCTGGAAGATGGCAACTCCTGACTGCTACCGATCAGTTGCAAACCAGTTTGGAGTCGGGAGGTCCACCGTCGGATTAGCCCTCTCACAAGTCTGCCGAGCCATCAATCGCGTTCTGCTATGGAGGACGGTGACGTTGGGCAATGTTCGTGAGATTGTGGATGGCTTTGCTGCCATGGGATTCCCTAACTGCGGGGGAGCCATAGATGGCACACACATCCCTATTTTGGCTCCAGACCATCTCGCGACCAAGTACATCAACAGGAAGGGCTACTTCTCCATGGTGCTGCAAGCACTCGTGGATCACAAGGGGCGTTTTACGGACATCAATGCTGGGTGGTCGGGAAAGGTGCATGATGCCCGCATTTTCAGGAACACTGGTCTGTACCGGAAGCTGCAAGGGGGTACCTTCTTCCCAGATCAAAAAATTACAGTGGGGGATGTGGAGATGCCCATAGTCATCCTCGGAGACCCAGCATACCCACTGATGCCATGGCTCATGAAGCCGTACAGCGGGAACCTAGATCGCAGCAAGGAGCAGTTCAATTACAGATTGAGCCGCTGAAGAATGACTGTGGAGTGTGCCTTCGGCCGTTTAAAAGGGCGCTGGCAATGTTTGTATGGGAGGCTGGACTTGGCGGAGGACAACGTCCCTGCTGTGATTGCGTTGTACTGTGTCCTTCATAACATTTGTGAAAGTAGGGGAGAAAAGTTTTCCCCGGGGTGAGCTATGGAGGCACAGCGCCTCGAGGAAGCATACGAACAGCCAGCCACTAGGAGTATTAGGGGGGCCCAACAAGGAGCTGCTTGCATAAGGGAGGCACTCAGGGAGCATTTCAATGATGCCCTCCCCTAGTTAACTTCCAGGACGCATCAGGTGCACCTTATGAGATTTTCAATGTATACAAATAAAGCCACTCTTCAAATTATTTGTCACTGTTTTTATTAAAACCTAAAGGGGGGGTTACAGGTGGGTGTAGCTGCGGGTCTCTAAAAAGTAGCTCTGGGGGGGACTGCAGTGTACCAGGGGGACGGGTGGCCTTCAAAGAAATTCTTTGAAGGACTACGGGGTGTGGGAGGCAGACATGGCTGAACTGTACGGAGTGGAGCCCATACATTAATCGCCTGGGTCTGCAAAGCAATCATGCTCTTGAGCAGTTCTGTTTGCTCCTTCATTACGCTTATCAGTTCGTCCCTGTGTTTCTGCCTCCTCTGTTGGGATTCCTCTCTCCAGGCTCGATTCTCCCTCGCAGATTCCTGTGCTGTTTTCAGCAGGTCCTGAAACATATCCTCCCTACTTCTTCGAGCACGCCGCCGAATGTTTCTCATGCGGTCAGCTGGGGTAGACACCGGCCTTGTGAAGGTCGAATTTAAAAAAAAATAATAAAGCTGTTGTTAACACAGAGTCTAGACAACCAATGTAACCTTCCAGTAGCACATTCCCCTGGAAGGTGCAGGGCAGTCAACATCCTATGCTTCGCTGAAGCGGACAAGGTATGTCTTAATAGAAAGCTTACTGGGGGCTAACATTCTGCACAGGGCACACAGATGGAACCCGATATCTCTCTCCTCAGAGTGCCCCTGCCAGCTAGAATACATATCCTACATGCCACCGGTTGCAAGCCAGGACCATATGCTGCTCCACTGTGTGCTGCCATGGTTCCCAGGGCTGTGCTTTGCAGCTGGCGAGGCAGAGTATCCGTCTTTGGGAGCGTAGACACAAACGCTCTCCCATCTAACCTGAGTAGTAGGCTCTGGAGGTACATCGAGGAAATCTTTACTGACCTAAATACAGATGATTTTCTGACAATCACTGCTTGTGTTGATGCACTTCTAATGAATGCAGAGTAAAGAGCGTGCACAGCGGGGACTGAGACAGCAAGCACCCCCACCCTGGACAATGATATTTTAGCAGGAGCCATAGCTGCACGAAAGAGAAACTTACCGGAACCCCCCTCTGCCGCCTCAGAGGACACGCTGCAATTCATGTCTTGGGTGGAGGTCTCAGCGGAGGTGCAGAACAGCTCCTGGCTACACGCTGTTGCGCTTTCCTCCAGGTCATCCTCCATCTCCTCCTCCTCATCGATCACGCCCTCATCCTGCTCGGGTCTGGCGTTCACTGGATGGGGGGGGGGGCAATGTGTCCACGGGACTCTTTGCAGTGGTTGTGGGGTCCCCCCTGAGGATAGCTTCCATCTCCTTATAGTACCTGCATGTAGCAGGCTCGGATCCCGAAAGGCGGTTTGCCTCCTTCGCTTGGTGATAGGTTATTCTTAGCTCCTTCACCTTTGATCTGCACTGCAGTGTCTCTATCATAACCTCTCTCTGACATGGCCCGAGAAATTATGCCAAATGTGTCATAATTTCGCCTGCTGCCATGTAGCTGTGCCTGCACAGTGGACTCTCCCCAGATGCTGATCAGGTCCAGCACCTCTGCCATGCTCCAAAGGGGTGCATGTCTTCCACGACAGGCCGCCATTGCTACTGATGATCAGAGCTGCACTCCACTCCACGAGGAAGAGAACAGGAAGTGAAACAGACGAGAAATTCAAAAATCTCGGGAATCCAATCAGGGCGGGGACTGTTTCGTCATGGCCACAGAGCAGGTGGGGGGAAGACCAGAGAGGACGACTTTGGAATGCTGGGACACTTCCGGAGGCCAATCATTGCGCGGTAAGCGTACACACAAGTGGAAAGGTGCAACAGCTGTTCCGCGTTAACTGCTACCACCCTTGTCGAGATGGTTTTTATATTGCGCTACAAGAAGGCAGTTAACGCGCAACAGCTCTATTGCACGTGTGTACGCTGTTGTTGGTGTCGCGCGGTAATGATTGCTAATGCGCGATAAAGTGATCGTGTGTACAAGGCCTCAGTAATTCTTAAGAAATTAAACTCTTTACTACACAGAATGGCAGTTTTTGCCAGTGCCCTTTTTCTTAGATGTTTATTTTATCTAGGTCTAAACCTTGATCTTCCCCTTTTCCTTTATATTTTTTGAAGAATGAGAAGCTTCTGCTTTACAGTGAGAAAAGAGGTCACCAAAGTGAAAAAATATCATACATCATCATGATCCTAGCATTTCTTCAGCCAGCCATAGAGACTTCCAAGCCCGATAAGACCTGAATAGCTCATATAAAAAGAAGTGATAGGAACCTTTAACGGCAATATCCCTTTTGGGAAAAAAGAGGGTAGAGTGCATTTTCCATGTTATTGACCATTGGGGTACTACAGATGAGGTGGGTTCTGAGTTATTACAGATAATTCTTTCTTGGGTGACTGGCTGGTGAGACTTGCTCTCACGTTCAGGGTTTAACTGATCGCCATATTTGGGGTCAGGAAGGAATTTCCCTCCCTGAGGAGATTGGCTAGGGCTCTGAAGCTTTTTTGCCTTCCTCTGTAGCATTAGAAATGGCTCACTTGCTGGTGGATTCTCTGTATCTTAAAAGTCTTTAAATCATGATTTGAGGACTTCAATAACTCAGTCATTGGGTAGGCTTATTGCAGGAGTGGGTGGGGGAGGTTTTGTGGCCTGCTTTGTGGAGGAGGTCAAAGTAGATGATCATACCGGTCCCTTCTGACCTTAAGTGTCTGAGTCCACAAAGTTCCTGGTAAATTTCTCTTTTGCCTTTGCAATTTTCTCCTCTCCTTTTGTGTTAGCAATAGAGGGTCTAGCCTTCCTGCACTTGGTAAGGAAACAGATGAATCAAAAAGAAAAAAAGCCAGATGTTCAACAGTTGATTTGAGAGGACTAAAACCAGTGATTCAATCCACTTTTTGTCAGGTGGCAGAGTTTAGAGGAAAACATCAGGATGCTATTAGTTCAAATCAGGAAGAAGATTCATATGCAAAATACGTGCAGCACCTTGATACAGAGACAGCAACTGCTTGCAGGATTTTGAAAGGGCTAGTATTTCAAATTGACAGGCATAGATTTCTACAGATTTAAAGTCCTTGCTCAAATAGTAATAGGACTGCATGGTGCTTGACTTAATAAAGGAACTAAATGTCTATGTGTGGCTACTATTTTGCCTTAAGACAAAAATATTCCTTATGATAATTTGCAGAAATACTTCAAGGTTTCAATAAAATCTGCAAACCAAATGTGTCTCCCATGTCAGAACTGTAAACAAAGAACCTGAGAGAGCAATTTAAAATTGTCTCTCAGATAACTACTTTCCCTCTGGAGTCTCTTCCTGTCTACACAAGAAATTCACCAGGAACACCCTACTTCTTCCCCCACTGGAAGTTTATATCTGCTAAAAGATAAAAGGATAAGTTAAACAGAGAATATGCAGTATAGTTGGAGCCATGCTGGTTCCAGGATATTAGAGAGACAAGGGATAAGGGGGTGAAGTGGGTTTACCTTTTATTGGAAACGTCTGTTGTCCAACAGAAGATACCACCTCATCCACCTTGCGTCAAACAGAAAATGTCATTTAGGAACTTAGAAGTTCCAATTTAGAAGAATAACTGAAATTTGTAGAAGTTAATTAACGTAATGTATATTTATTAAAAAGTGTTATCTTGGTCTCACTGTAATTATTGTATTGTTCCGGATGTTTTTATGCAAGAATTTGTAATCCCATTAAAACTTCCTAAATAAATAGAAAATAATAATGACTTTGCAGCTACACATCAGGAATACTTAAGATAGACAACAAATCATTAAAAGTTTTGTTTATTTTTTTAAATTCTAAACAGCCTGAAAGACTAGAAGTTAAAAAAAACTCCAAGTATTCACTGAACTTCTTGGTAAATACGAGTGAAAGTTGAACTAAAATCTATAATAAGAACCCTGTGTCGTAAGTCACCACATTCAAGATCATCTCGACAAGGCAAACTTTTTTTTGCTATTCCCTTAGGGTGATCGCTGAAGACAAATTGCACTATAATAATCATTTTGTTTAAAAACTTTCCTTTCTGAGACCTAAGGTATGTATCATAGGGTGGCTGCACATTTGAAGGTAAACAAATGAGGGATGATCAGATCCAGAACTGTCATCATGTACAAGCTTAGCATTTTTACTGGAATATCAGTTCCAAGCAACATACATGCTTGCTGAATTTGAAAACACTAGGGCTAGCACCTCCTAAGAAGCAGATTTCAGATTCCAAACCAGTGAGAGCAGAGACTATTACAGAAACAGATGGGTGGTCATTTTGCAGGTGAGGGAGAAAGAATGTTTGGTTTTTGATTTTCTTTAAGGTTTATATCATTTTAATTATTATTTTGTTTTTTGCTAGAACTACATTGAATACTTAAAGAGTACATTGAAAACTTTACAGGAACCATGGTCACAAATAAATATGGCCCCATGTATCTGAGACTTTTCCTTTAAAAAAGAGTACAACAGATAGTTGTGTGGGGGGGGGTGGCATTTATTGTTTGCCTATGAAGCTCAAATGCCTGCACTGGAACCCTTACAATTAAATACTCGGGTCTGGATTCAAATATAAAAATATCGATTCCACACAAAACATACAAAAAGTAGTAAGATTGATAGGACTATGGTTCAACAATGTTTCCTTTCCTTTACTGTTTATACCGCAGTAATATCCCAGAAAGCCCTACACAGGGGCCAGGAACCACTGTGCAAGACACTACTAACACAGAACAAAGACAATTCCTGCTCCAAAGAGCTTACAGTCCACATTTGAAGGAAACATACTGTGTGTAGTCGAATTCCAAAGGGGTAGCTGTGTTAGTCTATTGTAGAAAAACAACAGAGTCCTGTGGCACTTTTTAATCTGTTAGTCTTTAAAAGTGCCACAGGACTCTGTTGTTTTTATACTGTGTGTAGGTTGTACCTTATATTGGCATTTTCTCAGTGCTCCAAAGTGAAAACCCAGAGATTTCACCCCATGCCAGAATCTCCCCCGCCCCCAATTGCCACTTTCTGAACACACCTGCCTACTGCATCTTTAGTATTGTCATGGCTGTGGCTTTCAGGGCCTGGGGAACAGCATAAAAGTGATATCATGATTCTATTTCATGATAGGAACAACAAAATTGACTTTATACAAAATGCTTTCAAATTCCTAAAGCTAATAAAACCAAGAAAAGGAAGAGGTTTATTTTTCTAATCCTCTTGGGTTACTGTCACCTCAAGCTATATCTACACTGTAAACCAGGGGTGTAATTTCCAGATCACATAGACCAGTGGTTCCCAAACTCTTTGACTTGAGGGCCAGATATTTTTACAGCCCTAAAGGGCCACCAGTCTTCACCAGTAGCCCTCCCTCCCACTGCAGCCAGAAGGAGCCAACCTCCTTGCTGATCTCCTGTTTTCCTGGCTGCAGCAGGGAAACCGCCTGCATCCTGTAGCCTTGTGCACTCCATCTGGTTTCCTAGGGGGTGGCTCCATTCTACAGCCAGGAGGATAAAAGATCAGTGCTCCCCTCCCTCTGGCTCCAACAGGAACCACAGCATCTATGGACCTAGGCAGAAGTGCTTTGCCATGCTCCCTGCTACAGTCACGGGTAGGTGAGTGTTGATCTCCCACACCTTGACTGCAGCAAGGATCCTGTACCAGCCTTTTAGCCAGGGGCAACGCTGCCCTGAAGAAAGGCTTGGGGCCCAGATCCCATGCTGGCCCTGCCCTCTGGGCCCAATCTGGCCTCGGAGTCCCCAGCCGGGACCCAGATCAGGCTCCTGCCACAGCGGTCTGGTGGCCCAGCCACAGATCCCCCACCAGGTTTGGGGTTGGATCCCTCTGTTGCCAGCCAGCGGCCCAGCCCTGGCGCCGTGGGTGGACTTTAGCTCGAAAGGCAGAAGTAGCCGTATGTGGCACATTTGGCAATAGTAGGTAAAACAAAACACTTCTGATGGAAGTTTGATTTTCAAGTTGATGATCATTTTAAAGTCACTCTCCATAATGATAACCAAAGAAGGAGGCAAACATTTTATTCTTTGCTCCTGAAAAGTACATTACAGATATTGATGGCAGTGTTCCTTGTGTAAAAATCTTTGTTTGAGAAGGTGGAAAAATTCCACCTTCATCCACAGAAAGTATTTTTCCAGGACATATTTTTAATTACCTGATGTTCGGAACAACCTGAACTATTGCAAAGGAAAGCCATTGAATTTTTAGAAGTTTTTTTGTTTTTTTTTAAAATGAGGTTATCCCTGGCAGAGATGATTTAGTTATGACTTGATGAGCGCATCTTCTGGATAAGAAGGGAGACTCCGTCAGGGGATAGGAAATATCCCCAACTCTCTCTTCAGTTTGGTGGTGAAATTTTTAATAAAGGCCTTTTGAGATCCCGCCTCCCTCCTGAATGTGATTTGGTCCTATAATGTGGATAAAGCCCAAACTATTTCAAAACCACATATTTCAGAAATGTTCTAGACTAGGTCCCTCAAGTTAAAAGTCCACAGTAGAGGATTTAGTGTTACAAACTATTGCAGGAATATGTATATTGACCCTACTTTCTAGTGACATAGTCCTTATGGCCTCATATATCATGCCAATTGACACAATGACCAGTAAAACCATGGCATAACACCAACAATGACATTTGTGCTGAAACACTCCCCTCCCCCACCCCCCAAAAATTCCACTTCATACACCCAAGCACAATTTTAAATGCTGACATTTCCCCTCAAAACATCCCAAAGCAGCAATTCACAGAAAGGCCCACTGCATTTTTGTTTTTATTGCATAATTCATATGCCCTCCTGCTATGTCAAACAGGCATCTTCTTACTCAGAGCTTCTCCTGGAGAATATTCAGTGCTTTTTTTTTTTTTTGTGATGGTGCGCACTGGTATGGCATACCGGCACCTTTTTTTCCACAGCTATGCAGCCCTGGCTCCTGCCACCAGCAGTGGCCCCAGGTCCTGGGCCAGGTCTGGAATCAGCAGTGAGAGGTTCCCAGGCTGGATCAGGCTGAGTACCAGCGCCTTCCCCCTTCAGTTAAAAAAAACGCATTGTGAATACTCAACGTCTGATCTAATTCTTTGGTTGAATACATATATATTATTATATATACATATATTTTTAACCTCCAATTTTCACTTTTGTTGCAGAACCAAATATTTCTATTTGTCAGTGAAGTGACTTCAGGTCTGGGTTGTCAAATGTCAGTAAATTTACTGACTGAGTAAAAAAATGTACCATTTTAACACTGTCAGTAAACCTATAAATAAATAAAATGTCAGTAAAATTCAGTAGAAAAACATTGTATTTTAACATCAATTGTCATCATTCAGAATAACTTCTTTTATCATAAAACCACACTGATGATTAATCAATTAACTGCAGCTAAAACAACTGAATAATTCCAAATTCCTGTGTACGGAATATCATGAGTGAGTATATATTTTTGTGATATTATATTGTTCCTAGAATTTTTAGTGATGTCAGTAAAAAGTTTACTATGTCAGTAAATCGCCTACCACCAATTTCAGATCTTCATGTCAGTAAAAACTAAAATGCAAGGTTGGCAACACCTCTGGCTTCCACATCAGCAGAATTGTTAACTGAATTCCAGTAGCAAAATCTTTAGTCTTTCACATCTCAGGCTGAGAATTGGAATTTACATTTTGATGTAAACTGATAAAAATTGATCTGGAGGCACTAAGGCAAAAAATGTTTAACTCTCTCTATATACATACACCAACCTTTTAGAGAAGAATCATGGATCTTTACAAACACTAACAAATCTATCTGCACAACATCTCTGTGAGGCAAGGCAACATCGTCCCCATTTTACATATAGGGTACTAAAGCTTTGTGGCATTTTACATGTCCAGGACTGAGCTCCCATTCATCTTGGTTGCAGTTGTGAGTGTTCAGCAATTCTGCAAATCAAGGCACAGGTGTTTCCAAGTTAGACACCCAGAAAATAAGGAATGCATAATGGCCATCATTCATATGTTCAGATTACGAGACTTGCCCAGTGTCACATAAGAATTCTGGCAGAGACAGAATCCAGTTCTCCAGGCATTTTACTGCTTTAACCAGGACACCATTACTGTTCTTCCTGCAATTCCCTGCCTCATTTAATACACTCCTTCAACAGATGAGGCAGGGATTCTACAGACAAGTCTTCTTCCTTACACCACCCTAATTCATCCTCAGAGCACACTATTGTGTGCACTAATACATCAGGGGTCTTGTGGAAAAAAATAGTATGTGATCATGTAGTTAAAGACCATATCATAATACACATGAAAAATGGGAGTTGAATTAAGGCTGCACAAGTTTTGAGGGCTTGACTTTGCAACCTTAACATTCTTTAGTAGATTTTTAATGTAATTCACTAAGTTGTTTTAAAACAAAAAAATCAAATTCCATCTTTTGGAGCCATAATGATCCCCACTGTCCTCCATCCCTAGAGCTAACACAATATCTGGTAGGAATAGAAGGCTGTTATCTTCTGTGCAGACCGCCATTAGAAGGGAATTCAGACCCTTTGCTACTGGATCTCACAGCTATTTGCTAACCAGAAAAGCAATGTTGAGACTCAGAAACAGGGTTCAATTCTAACTACTATAGAAGTGTTTTCTAGTGGTTAAGCAAAACAAACAAGGAGTCCTGTGGTACTTTTAAAGACTGAAATTCATTCAATACACAAGTTTTCATTCTGCCACTTGTCCACCCAACCTCTCCCTGTTCTGTTCTGACCCAAATCCTAGTTTTCTCAGCTCCTACTCTGGTTCCCTTCCTTCCCTATTACCCTCCCTGCCCCATACAACTCCTTTCTATTCCTGCCCCTCACTCCTATTCTCCCCTACCCATCTTCTCTTCCTCTTCATTTCTATCCCTTCCCTACTTCTTTCCCTTCAACTCCTATCCCTCACCTCTGTTCTCCCTGGCTCCTATCTTCTCAGAGCTCCTATCCATCTTCTCTGCTTCTAGATCATCATTCCCCTCCTGCTTACATGACATCTCCTACTCTTAGTTCCCCACCCACCCAAAACGCCATTCCTCACCCCTCTGCAATCATGTCAGGCTGCCTCATATTTCTTTTCAGTATTCTCTGGGTACTAACAGAGGGACCAGTAAAACAGAAGAGTCATCTTGCTCCAGTTCTAGTGCTAGCCCCTGCAAACTGAGATGAACCCCACACAGAGTAGGGATATAGCAACCTCAAGCATGTGGGCCAAGAGCGGCACGCAAGTCCATATGGAGTGTCATGCAGTGCCACAACCGAAATTATTGGTCCTGGTGCCAAAGCTGCTCCAAGTGGCTCCTTTTGATGGTGTTCCTGGGAGGGAGTCCCCAGGCACACTGTACAGAAGAGCTGCTCTGGGTGGCTTCTTTCCACAGCACGCCTGGGGACCCTCCTGCCCTCCACTCCAGCCATGGACACTGCTGAATTTTCAGATGGCAGCCACTTTTTATCTGGGGGAGGAGCCTGCCAGCATGGGCTGGCACAGGGGTCAGCACAGGTTGCCAACCCTGGCTCATATTCAATCTGGTCAGCACATTGCAGGTAGAATAATCAGAGAATTTAACCACCAAATACTAGAAAGTTTCTACTACATAGGTGAACTGAGATTTCTTCAGAGGCTGATAACTTGTGGGCCTATTCTCAAATATGTTCATATGTGGGCATATGTCCATGGTAAAAAAAATAACGATATCTAGCTTTTATATAGCACTTTTCATCAGTAGATTTCAACAGCTCTCTACAAGCGAGGCACCCATCTGACAATACGGGTGACTGCTATATCAGAGTTTAAGTCCTTGCTCCAAAGCATGAGTTGCCACAACTTTCCAATGAACTGATTTTAAGTGTTTAAAATATAGGCAAATTAACATATTTTCCTCTAATCTTGTTCTCAGAAATGACAACCATTTTAAATGAAACTTTTTTGGGAAGAGGGGAAAAATATCAGTGTCAGGCAGACACCCAAGCATAGAAACTTTTCAGCTAGAACGGTTTAAGTTTAGAAAAGCTTTAAACAACTGAAAACAGGGTCTTATCAGGAAACATAAGGCAACCTTAGCTTTTAGCACTCTTTGGCTATGTACACACTACCAGACTTTTCGCACAATAAGCCTGTTGCGCAGTAAATGTTCCATGGTGGTTGTTGCGCAAGATCGCGTACACACTCGGCGGCCTCTAACGGAACAAAGCCCCCCCCCCCCCTTTTCGCAGTCCTCCAGGAAAGCAAAGTGAACTGTGGGTACCTATCCCACAGTCCCCCGTATCGGTAATTCACGCTATGTATCCTGGGAAGAAGAAGGCTCGCGCTATGCTGCATGGAATAATTCTTCATTTCCCATGGTGCAGTCTGTTACCGATGCTTCACAGCAGTTGCCACTAGCAACGAGCGCAAAATTTAAACTGAAACAACCGTCTTTACAGAACTGCCTTTCTAGAATCACCATGGATTCAGCTCTGATCCTGAATGCTGCGTTCAGCATTGTAAACACAGCCCAGCTTCTGATACAGTACGCCTTTAGCTCTGATTCAGAGCAGGATTCGGATGACTCGAGTACAGAGACTGACAGCCGTGAGAACAAAACTGAAATTCTGATCAGTTTCGCAGACCAGCTGCACAGCGTGAACCGCTGTATCTGGTCACGGCAGACGAGGACAGACTGGTGGGACCGAATCGTTCTTCAGCTGTGGGATGATGATCAGTGGCTACAGAACTTTCGAATGCGGAAAGCCACATTTATGGAACTCTGTCAGGAGCTAGCCCCTGCCTTGCGGCGCAAGGACACGAGGATGAGAGCCGCCATCTCTGTGGAGAAGCGTGTGGCTATTGCCCTATGGAAACTGGCGACTCCGGACTGCTACCGCTCGGTCGCAAACCAGTTCGGGGTCGGATGGTCGACCGTTGGAGTATCACTTTCACAAGTCTGCAAAGCCATCAACCATCTTTTGCTAAGGAGGACGGTGACCCTGGGGAACGTGAGGGAGATCATTGCTGGATTTAATGAGTTGGGCTTCCCGAACTGTGGGGGTGCAATAGATGGCAATCACATCCCTATTCTCGCGCCCGACCATCTTGCCTCCGAGTACATAAATCGAAAGGGATACTTTTCAATGGTTCTTCAGGCATTGGTGGACCATCGTGGTTGCTTTACGGACATAAATGCGGGTTGGTCAGGAAAGGTGCACGATGCTCGCATATTCAGAAACTCTGGACTGTTCCGAAGGCTACAAGCGGGTACATTTTTTCCGGACGAGAAAATGACAGTGGGGGGTGTTGAGATGCCCGTAGTCATCCTGGGGGACCCCGCCTACCCACTGACGCCATGGCTTATGAAGCCTTTTACCGGGAAGTTGGATCCTGCCAAGGAGCGGTTTAATTACAGGTTAAGCAGGTGTAGAATGGTTGTAGAGTGTGCCTTTGGCCGTTTAAAAGCGCGCTGGAGATCGCTGTACGGCCGGCTAGACCTACATGAGGACAACATTCCAATTGTCATTTCCGCATGTTGTGTCCTTCATAATATTTGTGAAAACCGGCGGGAGAGATTTCTGAACTTGTGGACAATGGAGGCTGAACGTCTAGAGTATGCCTACCAGCAACCGGACACCAGGGGTATCCGGGGGGCGCAGCTTAGGGCCGTGCACATATGGGAGGCGTTGAAGGATCATTTCACGAATGGGGACTGATAGGCTGCTTTTTAATTTTAGAAATCACTGCTATCGTTATGTATTTTTTACTTTAGAAACTCAATGGATATTGATTGTTTGATTCTTTCTCTTTTATTTCTTTAACAACCCACGCCCAGGGCATACTAACACTGCAAAACAATAAAGTCAGATTAAATTTACAAATGTCTCCACTTTATTAATACAACACAAATGAAACGTAAGCTGTAAGGAGAGGGGGCTATAGGTGGGTGTAGGTGCGGGACTCCATGACATACGTTGGGGGAGGAGTAGAGGTGACGGTATACCAGGGGTGTCCCTGGGGTTCAAAAAACTGTTTGGGGGGAGAGTGTTGTATGGTTGGTGGGAACGAGGGATGTGGGTGCGGGGGGGGAGGGCGAGCCTGGAGCAGACTGACCATGGTCTTCAGCAGCTGGGTCTGCTCCTGGAGAATGTCTATTAGGGCATCCTTCTGCTTCGCCCTCCTCTCGCTGTTCTCTCTCCTGTCCTGCCTGCACTGCTGCCTCCATTGCCTTGTCTCCCTCGCAGATGCCTCGTTGGAAAGCATCAGCTCCTGGAAGATATCTTCCTTGCTCCTGCGAGGCCTCTGCCTTATCTTTCTCAGATGGTCAGCAGCAGCTGTACACCGTCCAGCGAAGGTCGTTCCTGTGTAAATATGAAACATTTTGAATGCCGCAATTGTTCTCACTCCGTTCAGGTGCAAGTAAGGATGCTCTCCCTACGCATTCCGATGTTACACGGGACAATACCGGGGGGCAGAAACAAGTTTTGCAAAGCGAGGGACGGATTGCTGAGAGTAGGCACATGGGACAGTGGATTATTGGCACTGCTTGTTCTGACCCTGTGTCAGAGATGGCTGCAATAGAAGCCGATATCACACTGCTTAGAGTGCCACTGCAAGCAAGAATGCATCTCCTGCATGTCGCTGACTTCCAGCCGGGACCTTACGCTGCTGGGTTGTGCGCAGCCATGGTTCCCACGGCAGTGCTTGTGAGCTTGAGAGGGAGAGTCTCGCTGAATGGGGGAGGGCAAAGGCTCGCTCTACCATCCAATTTTAAAAGAAGAATTTGGAGATATTTGGAGTACACGTTTAGTGACTTGAAAGGGAACGACTACTTGGCAATCGAGGCATGCATTGATGTGCTTTTTATGTAATGCCAGTAAGACCCCGCCAAACCATTAACCCACAGAAAACAAGAAACAGAAAAGGAGTACTCAATGCCTTATCTTCATGTACACGCTAAGCTGTAGCTGCTAGAATACAGAGCATTGCAAACGTAACTTACCGGAGCTGCCATCGGCTGAATCAGGGGAAGGCGTGGAAAAGGAATCCGTGGAGCTTGTCTCTGGCGGGGTGGTGAATAACTCCTGGCTCCCGATGTCGGTGGATCCATTGTCACCGTCCACGTCCTCTTCCTCCTCTGCTTCCTCGTCGACGACGGCATCGTCGCCTTCTGCTACCCTGTCCTTTTCGGACGCTGTCGCCGAAGTGTCCATGGTTGAGATCGGGGTGGTTGTGGGATCACCGCCCAGGATCGCCTCCAACTCTTTGTAAAAGCGGCATGTTGCCGGCGCGGGGCCGGAGCGACGGTTTGCCTCTCTGGCTCTGTGGAACGTTATCCGCAGCTCCTTCACTTTGGCCCGGCATTGCAGAGTGTCTCTCTCGTACCCCTTCTCATTCATCGCCTGAGATATTTGACCAAAAATGTCGAAATTCCTCTGGCTGCCACGTAATTGTGACTGCACGGCGGACTCTCCCCAGATGCCTATCAAATCCATCACCTCTGCTGTTGTCCAGGCTGGAGCTCGTTTGCTGCGCTGCGACGACATTGCAAGCGGAGCACACAGAGGCAGCAGCACTGAACAGCAAGCCAGAAGGAAGAGTGGGGAATTCAAAAATTCGCAGGGCAGAAGGGGAGGTCAGGAAACATGACGTCACGGCAACAGAGTACAGAGGGAAGTGCAGAAGGGATGGGATTGGAATTGTGGGCCATTTCCAGAGGTTTCGCATTGCGCGGTAACCGTACACACACGGACTGTCGCGCAATAGCTATTCCGCGTTAGACGCTACCACGCTCGTTTTGGTGGTTTACATTTTGCGCAACAAGAGGGCTCTTAACGCGCAAAAACTGTAAGTTATGTGTGTACGCTCGGCTTCTTATCGCGCAATAAAGGGCTTTATCGTGCAGTAACTTCGTAGTGTGTACAAGGCCTTTATAATGATAGTTGATATTATGGAAAGTCAGAGAAAGGAAATAAGACAAATCTTGTTCTTTTCTTCAAAATAAAAAATTACCTATCCTATTGTTCACTATTCAACATTAACTGCATCCTTACATCCTGATAGCAAGCAGATACCACCACTCTTTTTTTTCATATGTGAGAACCCTGGGTTTGAGTAGCAGCAAAAACACAGGTACTGAATAGCAAAGTCAACCTTATTGTGTGCTGTTGTTTCTCAACACCTAAAATGGGGTTGAAGATGAAATTCATCTACCAGCTACATACTCTACACTTGTCCAGCTCTCCAATATACCTTTCATTGCTTTCCCATTTATTTTAAGCCAGTTTTTTAAAAAAATGGATGGGGAAGAGAATAACTCCATGTTTTTGGCCTCTGTTCAAGCACTGGATAGGACAAGAGATACAAGTCAATCAAAACTCCGATTAGAGTGTCAGCAATTCTACAGAAGGGACTTGTCAAGGAATGCGGACAAATTTCTACAACTATGATCACAACTTTATAATGGTTTGGATCAGGTATGTAAATAACTTTTTGTAAAATTTTAGATAGTAAACTGAATAAAGAAAGCAATAAGGATGAGGTAAGAATATCAAGTTCAGAATGCCGTGCATTATTTTTATTCCTCAAATATATTTCAGTTGTATCATAAGTACTTCCCTCCTGCTCAAAGTATTTGTAGGTTCTATGGTCTGGGAGAATTGACAATGGTCTATGCACCCTTTCTATCTTTTAAGTATTTACAAAATACCTATCAATTTGGGATTTAAGTTCTTGGGATTTTCTCCCATGATAGCTCATGCAATAAATAAATTTGTTTGTCTTTAAAAGTGCCACAAGACTCCTTGTTTGTTTCACCTTTAAGTCATTGGTTTGAATCAAAAGCAGGTCAGTGTTAATTGAAAAAGTCATCATCTTTTAGCAGCCCCTATGAAAAGTAATCAGTCACTGTTCTAATTCCTAGTGAGCAGGTGGACACAAGCAAAAATGTGGTTCTGTGGATAGAGCACTGGAATAGGATTTAGAAGATTTAGGCTATGTACACACGATCAGATTAAAGCGCAACAAGGCAATCGCGCTACAAAACTCACGTGACCTTTATTGCGGGACAACGCGTACACACGTTGCTCCCTGCAACGCAACAAAATTACACGCATTATCGCGGTTGAGCGCAATGACTTCTGGGCACCTATCCCATCGTTCCATTTTCCCCTAAGTTGGCGCTATGAATCATGGGATGAAGGAAAGGAACGCAAAGCGCCATGGGTAAAGTGTCAGTTTCCCATGGTGCTTTGTGTTCCCCTAGCGTCTTCCTCGTTGCCAATAGCAACTCGCGCCTATTTTCAACATTGCAGTGACGCAACGCACCACTTGCAATCAATCGCTACAGCGACAGCATGGATCCTGCTATGATCTCCATTGTCGCCTTCAACATTCTGAATACATCTCGGCTTGTTGCTCAGTACGCAATGAGCTCCGAGTCAGATGAGGACACCGAGGAGCAGGGGCTGATCGATGCCATGCAGAGCAACAGCACCGCGTTGCTCAGCTCCTTCACCGATCATCTGCACACGGTGCAACGCCGTTTCTGGTCGCGAGAGACGAGCACCGAGTGGTGGGATCGCATTGTTATGCAGCTGTGGGATGACGAGCAGTGGGTACAGAACTTTCGAATGCGGAAAGCAACCTTTCTGGAACTGTGTTCAGAGTTGGCCCCTGCCCTGCGACGGAAAGACACCAACATGAGGTCAGCCCTAACTGTGGAGAAGCGTGTTGCGATTGCTGTATGGAAGATGGCGACTCCCGACTGCTATCGGTCCGTTGCAAACCAGTTTGGAGTCGGGAGGACCACCGTCGGATTAGCCCTCTCACAAGTGTGCCAAGCCATCAATCGCATCCTGCTACGGAGGACAGTGACATTGGGCAATGTTCGAGAGATTGTGGACGGCTTTGCTGCCATGGGATTCCCTAACTGCGGGGGAGCCATAGACGGCACACACATCCCTATTTTGGCTCCAGACCATCTCGCGACGGAGTACATAAACAGGAAGGGCTACTTCTCCATGGTGCTGCAAGCACTCGTGGATCACAAGGGGCGTTTTACGGACATCAATGCTGGGTGGTCGGGAAAGGTGCATGATGCCCGCATTTTCAGGAACACTGGTCTGTACCGGAAGCTGCAAGGGGGCACCTTTTTCCCTGATCAAAAAATAACAGTGGGGGAGGTGGAGATGCCCATAGTCATCCTCGGAGACCCAGCATACCCACTGATGCCATGGCTCATGAAACCCTACACTGGGAACCTTGATCGCAGCAAGGAGCGGTTCAATTACCGATTGAGCCGCTGCAGAATGACTGTGGAGTGTGCCTTCGGCCGTTTAAAAGGGCGCTGGCGCTGTTTGTATGGGAGGCTGGACTTGGCGGAGGACCAGATCCCTGACGTGATTGCGTCATGTTGTGTCCTCCATAACATTTGTGAAAGTAGGGGAGAAAAGTTTTCCCCTACGTGGGCTACGGAGGCACAGCGCCTCGAGGAAGCATTCGAGCAGCCAGCCACTAGGAGTATTAGGGTGGCACAAGGAGAAGCTGCTCGCATAAGGGAGGCACTCAGGGAGCATTTCAATGATGCCCTTCCCTAGTTAAGTTCCATGACGCATGAGGTGCACCTTAGGATCATTTCAGTAATGTGTATAAATAAATGCATTCTTCAAAGTATTTGTTACTGTTTTTATTGAAACCTGAAAGATGGGGGTGGGGTTACAGGTTGGTGTAGCTCCGGGTCTCGTAAAAGTAGCTTGGGGGGGGGGGGGCTGGATGTTGTCCTGTACCGGGGTGGAGGGTGGCCTTCAAAGAAATGCTTTGAGGGACTGCGGTGTGTGGGAGGCATACACGGCTGAACTGTCTGGAGTGGAGCCCGGACATTTATCGCCTGGGACTGCAAAGCTATCATGTTCTTTAGCAGTTCTGTTTGCTCCTTCATGACGCTTATCAGTTCGTCCCTGTGTTTCTGCCTCCTCTGCTGGGATTCCTCTCTCCAGGCTCTATTCTCCCTTGCGGATTCTTGTGTTGCTTTCAGCAGGTCATTAAACATATCCTCCCTGTTTCTTCGAGAACGCCGCCTAATGTTTCTCATTCGGTCAGCTGGGGTAGACACCGGCCTTGTGAAGCTCAATTCTAATACAAAAATAACAATATAGACATTGTTAACACATAGCATAGATAGCCAATGTAACCTTCCAGTAGCACATTCCACTGGAAGGTACAGGGCGGTCAACACACTACGCTGCGCTGAAGCAGACAAGGTACATTCTAATAGACGGCTTACCGGGGGCTAAGAATCGGAAGAGGGCACACAGATGGAACCCAATATCCCTCTCCTCAGAGTGCCCCTTCCATCTAGAATACATCTCCTACATGCCGCCGGTAGCAGGCCGGGACCGTATGCTGCTGCACTGTGTGCTGCCATGGTTCCCAGGGCTGTGCTTTGCAGCTGGAGAGGCAGAGTGTCTGTCTTTGGGAGCGCAGACACAAACGCTCTCCCATCTAACCTGAGTATTAGGCTCTGGAGGTACATCGAGGAAACCTTTTCTGACCTAAATGCAGATGATTATTTTACAATCACTGCTTGTATTGATGCCCTGCTAATGAATGCAGAGTAAATAGCGTGCACAGCGGGGACCTGCAAGCACCCCCACCCCAGACAATGATATTTTAGCAGGAGCAGAGCTGAATGAAGGAGAAACTTACCTGAACCCCCCTCTGCCGCCTCAGAGAACAAGCTGCAGTTCAAGCCTTGGGTGGACGTCTCAGCGGGGCTGCTGAAGAGCTCCTGGCTACACGCGGTTGCGCTTTCCTCCGTGTCATCCTCCATCTCCTCCTCCTCCTCAACAACGTCCTCATCCTGCTCGGCTCTGGCAATCACCGGACGAGGAGGGGCTGAAGTGTCCACGGGACTTTTGGCAGTGGTTGTGGGGTCCCCGCTGAGGATGGCTTCTATTTCCTTATAGTACCTGCATGTTGCAGGCGCTGATCCAGAACGGCGGTTTCCCTCCTTTGCTCGGTGATAGGTAATTCTGAGCTCCTTCACCTTTGATCTACACTGCACTGTGTCTCTATCATGCCCTCTCTCTGACATGGCCCGAGAAATTATGCCAAATGTGTCATAATTCCTCCTGCTGCCGCGTAGCTGCGCCTGCACGGCGGACTCTCCCCAGATGCTGATCAGGTCCAGCACCTCTGCCGTGCTCCAAAGGGGTGCGCGTCTTCCACGGCGGGCCGCCATTGCTACTGATGATCGGAGCACAAACACACTCCACGAGGAAGAGAGCAGGAAGTGAAACAGACTTGAAATTTGAAAATCCCGGGAATAAGTTCGGGGCAGGGCGGGGACAGTTTCGTCACGGCCACAGAGCGGGTGGGGGGGGGGAGACCAGAGAGGACGACTTGGGAATGCTGGGACAGTTCCGGACTCCAGTCAATGCGCGGTAAGCGTACACACGAGCTCAAACGCGCAATATATGATCCGCAACAGCTGTTACCACTCTCGTCGGAGTGGTTGTTGGATTGCGCGACAACAAGGCACTTAACGCGCAAGAGCCCTGTTGCACGTGTGTACGCCGTTGTTGCTATCGCGCGATAATGAGCTTTAATGCGCGATAATCTGATCGTGTGTACAAGGCCTAAGGTTCTAATTTTGGTTCTGCCACTGATTTGTTGTGTGATGTTGGGCGAGTCATTTCCCCTCACGACCCTTTGCATTTTTAGATAGTCCTTACTCCAAAGAGTTTGCAATCTGCCAATAGGGATTTACATAGCATTTAGTTTAAGTGGCCCTGATTTCAGTTGAGGTTTCTAGGCACTAATAAAAGGAAATGGCAATTAAAATTGGAAGTCTATTCTAAAGGGTTAAGAGGACTGAATTGACAGAGAATGAACTAACTTCCAAGGCAGGGATGAGCAACCTTTACCGACCCCCATGCCAGCCCCAATCCTCAGCCGGTACCAACGGCCACCTAAAAATTCAGCGGTGGCCACAGCTGGAGTCTGACGGAGGGGGAAGGTGGGGCACTTTCCAAGCATTCTGCTGAAACAAGTTACCCGTGGAAAGAAGTGACCTGGAGCAGCTCTTCTTGGTGTCATGTGGTCCACAGGCGTGCCACGGAAAGAAGCTGCCTGTAGTGGCTCCTTTTGGTGGTGGCTGCGGCTCACTGTGGAGAGAAGTCACCTTGGGCATGCCTGGGGCATAGGGATGGCAGGGATCACCTATGCCCCAAAAGAAGCCGCCTGGAGTGGCTTTCAGTGACAGGAGCAGCAATTTCTCTGGTGCCACAGACAGTGCTGCTGCGAAGAGGCTTGAGTGCCACTGTTGGCACGCATGCCAGGGGTTGCCTGCCCCTGTTCTGAGGCCTGGTATACACTTAAAAGACAGATATATTGTTCGGGGGGGGGGGGGGGAGCCCACACCTCCTCACCACTAACCAATGTAGCTATGAGGACTGAATCCCCAGTATCACTATAGCTATTTCAACTGAAGAATTCTTCCACCAACATAAATTACTATGATTCGGGAAGGTGCTATGATGGGCATAGTTTCCATAAAGTAGATATACCCTAAAGTTTTAAAGAGCAATCTGGGGAAGTTAGCAACGCCTGTACTTTGCCAGCTTTATCCATCAACAAAGGACTTCATTTTCTAGTGCTGTCAGTCTAGTTACACCTTCAAGTTTCAATCCACAAAGAAACTATCTGGATCAAGCTTCAAGATTTTTTTTTTTTTTTTAAACTTAGTTTCCACACCCATTCCTTATTCAGATCAGATCAGTAGGCCCATAACCATGGCTTTTATCTTATGAGACGTTCTATATAATGCAATAGGGTGAAAGTTGGGGAAAAAAATCCTTTTACAATTTTTAAAGCATCCTAGAGAATTATTTAACTGGGATTTAATTCTCTATTAAATTTAATAGGATGGATTACCATATTCTGTAGAAAAGTTTCTCTATAAATTCTACAAGTTATTTTTCTTAACAGTCATATTTCCATTTTCTGTTACTAGTTCAAGAAATCAGCAGGTTGAGAATAAAGAAGGATTACTCTAAACAAATTATAACATGCCAATTATTTCAAAAGATACTACATGCCTCAGTAAGGGTTTTTCAGGATTGGTTCTTAGGACTGTCTCATCTCTAGAATTCTTATTTTTTAATTGTATGTCCAATTGTTTCAGCACAGTTTTGTTAAAGGTAACTTACCACCATATTTGAGTAATGAATATCTGCACAGGATTTAGTATTTATAAAACCTACCAGATTTCTTCTCCGTATTTAAAAATTGTTGCAGTATAGTTAATAGTGGCATTTAACAAAGCCCCATCTTTACTTTTTCATTTGACCAAAAGATGTGTCAAAAGACACATTCATTCTAGGATATTCTGATCCTCTAGAAACACTTGATGTTACAAAAGCCACTCATTAGATTTAACAGTTTACAGATTAACTTTCAATCGACACTACTTTACAGATAGTTTAGAAGAGATAAAGCAATTGGGGAGCGAAAAGAACCACAATGTTTTTGGGGGTGGGGGCCCAAGTTTGTGTTTCAGAATTCTTTCAGAAGGGACAAAAAGGGGGGAGGGGAACTTCCTGTTATTTCCATTGCTTTCTGCATGTGGGACCAACATGGGCAATGCAGAGTTTAACAGTTGCAAATGGAGGGAGGGAAAGAACATCGTGCCTTGTTTTACATATTTCTCTCTGACTGGGCTGAATTTAAAGCGAAGTTGCTCCATTGTTCATAGGGCTCCTGTCCCATATATATTGAGAGAAGCTACTGTTTACATGGACTTTTCATTCCTGCTTTGTTTGCGTATGGAAAATAAGGAGGAGTGACCGAGAGAGAGAAAGGGAGGGAGAGAAAAAAAGGGAGGCACTGTCCACAGAACCAGTAACCTTGTCTTATGTGATCATTAACCTTGTTGGAAAATGCAGCTGGCAGTTCACTCTGAAGCTTGTCATTAGAATGTGAACAGACTCAGACACTGCAGAGGCATTTCAAGGATTGATTTGCTGCAAGTATTATAGACAGTGTACCTGCTTTGTGTGACTGCAAAATGAGATTTCAACAGCTCCTTTATACCTTAATTCTTTTCTTGATGAGTCTACTCCTTATCAATGGACAGAGGCCAGGTAGGCATTGTGTTCACATTACTACATATGTATATTTTAAATGTATACCTACTACATGCATCGTAAGTTTATGACTGTTACTTTGATCCAAACATTTCTGAATTCTTAGTTATTGTACTTCTGTTATTTGTTTTGCAGCATTTGTAAAGCCATAGGTCTGCAGATTAGTAATAAAGAGAAGTAACTGCTATGAGGTCTAAATAAAATTGAAACCAGATCTAAAAGATGTTGCATTTCCATGCTTGCTCATGACAAACTATTGTATCAGCTACATCCAAACGTAGCATCCAAAGCACATTGCTGATTGACTTGACTGGGCAGTTCCTCGCTGAGTTTACGCCCTGGTAAAAATCATGATGGAACAGAACGAAGCTGTTAACTCGCCTCCACAGCCACCATCACTGTGGTGATACAGGCAGGTGCCGTCGGACACTTAGGGAGCAATAAAGAGGTTTACAAATGTAAATTTCTCTGCGAATGTTGGACGGGGTGGGGGTATCTACGTTTGCTGCGGCGTCATTTTGTTTACTGCTTTCCACTCTTACCTATTTTGGTCGCAATATTAGTGTTTCTTGTGACAGCTTTAAAAGAGGGCTCATGGTAAGTAGCGGTAGTAAAGGAGAAGCACTTCGCTGCACGGGCTGTTTTCAGATGGACCTGAAGCAGCCCACCATTCACAACTCCCACACCTATTAAAGAAAACGTAGCCTAGGTTTTGATGGCCAAATCATGGATTCAAAGTCCCAAGCAGTAACATTCTAGACTGTAAGTTAGGCACTTGGGATAATTGCACCAAAATAAACTCATTTCCCTCCCGATGAAGGCAAAAGACAGATGGCAGAGCATGAACAAAGAACGAAACAGCTGGTCCATCGCTGGTTGCACCTCTGACTTTTCTTTTTGGTTAAGTTTTATCAAGGGGGGCGGGGGGCGCACCACGACAGCGGACATCTCAGATGTGACCCTTCTGGCTTTCTTCGTCGGTGCAGAAATAAACGCGAACTGCACTACGGGTCGCCCGCTGTAGAGCCAGATTGCTCCCTGCCTTGACATTAAAAGGGACAGAAAAGGTGGTGAGCGCCGTGGCCCCGATTCGGGAATGCGTTTTAAGCACGCGCTCAAAATATTTGGGGTGACATACTTTCTCCTTCCAGGAGTGGGAACTGCAATTTGAATATGCTCCGTCAGCAAGTTTGTGTCACGTGGCTCTGTGGCTGCTATTTGTGAAACCCAGAGCTTTGTTAAGGGGAGAGGGGGCTGCAAGGACAAGGGCGAATAGCATGAAAGCAGCGGCACCATGCTTCAATGTAAAGATGTTTGTTTCGCTTTCCTGCTCAATATCCAGCAGCACTTCCCAGCAATTCTTGGAAATTCAGGAGGGGGAGAAAATGCAAACACAGATCGGCAGGGGCATGACCCCATTGCCCGGTGTGACTCCTGGATTTCAGATTCTCTTGCATGCTGTGTAAATAAGTGCGATTGTCTGATTAGTGAAGTTCTCGCTGTAAACCCTTTGGTTTCAATTCCCTCTTCTGGTTTTCAGCTAACCTGGCCCTGCGCAGAAAGCTGCACAGACACAGCTGCTCCCAGCGGAGATGTATGCCTCTCCACTCCAGAGTGCCCTTCCCCTAAGGTATCTGAATCCAGCATTGCTTTGCTAACGTGGGGCAATAGTACCGCGGAAGGGTTCGGCGCCAGGAGGATGCAATTAAAGCGTCTGTGTCCATTTCTTTGGAAACACTGCCGAGCACGCTGTCCAGAATAAGCACAGTTCCAAATAGTTTGCGCTGCATTTTACTAACCAAACCGCAGGCATGATTGCATTTGGTTTCGAGTCCTTGCGATGTTTGTTCTGAGAACAGGGCTTAGAAAAAAGCGTTAGAAAAACAAGTTTTTCTTTAAAGTAAACGCCGTGGCAGGACTCCAGACGCGCTAGGATTATTGGGGTTGATTGCAGTGTGTTCAGCATGGCAGATTCTGCACAAGAACTTAGCCCCTTCGGATAATGTGCTGACCCCGCCGTCGCTTTCCTTTATACATCTCCCCAAGGCTAGTGCAAAAAACTTCCCTCTTTTCTTACCAGGGCTGAAAATTCTTGAATCTCTTATATCTGAAACGTTGCTAAGCTAAAATCACTTCCCACTGTAGCATTATAGTTTTGAATAAACGTCTCTCGCCAGGCAAAACTAACCCCAAATGTTTAAAAAGGAAGTGTTGGGTAGCAGTTAGAGCTTTAGACTAGTCACTAAGACTGGTAGTCGGTTATAAAATTTACAGCGGTTGATTTTTACTGGGGCGAGGGGGGTGCCGGGGGGCCGGGTTGCCACTTCACTTTTTTACTTCTTCCCTTATGTTTCCCCATCAGTAAAATGGAGATACCATTTACCTACTTCAAAAGGGGATTCTGAAGCCTAATTAAATGTCAGCAAAAAGGCTTTGACAAGGTTATGCAAGTGCAAAACATTAAATGCTCCATAGCTTATTACAGAATATGCATTCAAATACATGCATATGCAAGAGCATTCAAGTGACTCCAGAAGCAAGCAGGTAGCATATGTAAATATAGTAGGATAGGCATCAAACGGATGCCAAGACTCCCTTTCAGGGAAGCATGCAATTTGAGAATGAATAAAACATGCAGTCAATAGTTTTGCAGCTTTTAAACTCTGGTATATTTCAAGATAATGTCCTCGCCCCAAGCATTTCAGCATAATTAATAAATAATGACAATCTGTATTAGGAGGAGCCAAGAGGTTTCCATTTGCTAAGCATCTGACTGTGTAAAACAAAGACCAAAAGCAGAGATTCTGACAATGCCACCAATATAACTTCTATTTCTCAGTAGGCAGGATTCTGGGTATTTTGCATAAAGCAAACACACACCACATCCAAATCTAAACATCCAAGGGCATCCTTGTTTCCCTACCACCGTCCAGTAGTAATTGGCTGCACTGGCTTGTGAACACAGTTGTTTGTATAGGTATAGGACAAACAAAAAGCAAAGGAAGCTGGTAAAATTGCAAGCTATAAAAAAATAAGGTTCTTCATCATAACCTTAGACTTGCTCCAGTGTTGCACGGAGGCAGTAACTAGAATATTTGAGGGTGCAGATTTAAAAACTTTTTCACATTAAAAGAGAGATCTGCCTAACTCGTGCTTTCAATACTGAGCATCAATACTCACCTGCATGCTTTTTAGCAGGAGACAGTCTAGACAAGATCCCTCATCAGTGTCAGCATAAATATAACCAGCTAAGCAACAGATCAGCTCACTCAGCAGACAGGAGCCAAGTGAGCTGAATGATAGAGAGGGAGAGTGGAATTTAGGAGCCAGGGAGGCTTCTTGAGTCACTTCTGAATGACTTGTTTCAGTTCTGATTAAGACATGGGATCAAAACCCCTTCCCCCCAATCCAGCATCTATATAGCGAAAATTCAGATTGTCTTTAGCCTAAGGTGCACCCAAAACATTGTTTCATACATTTAACTTTAGATTGCACTAAATTAGAAAATACAGACTATGTGCATTTTCCCTTCTCTGTACAGTATTATCAATTTGCCAGACTAAACGCTATTTTCAAAGTTGTCTGCTTTCATTCAAAGAGATGATTTCTTGCAACAGAAAGTCACTGACATAGCAAAAGTAGTATTTAATTAATAACCAGTTTTACAGACATTTAGCTAAAGCTTGTTACAATCCTTCTGTGAAGCTATTTAGAAATCTACATGGCTTGATTTTGGGGTGTTTTCAGCAGGTGCAGATTACTAGCTATTTATCTGGAGCTGAGGGTGCTAAACATTCTGAAAAAGGAAAATATCAGGCCCTGTATTTTAAGGGGGCTTTACCTTTGAGAATGCATTTCATTTCCAGTTTTAAGCCCTGCTTTACATGTGTAAGATATCATTGATCTCAGTGGAGCTGCTCAGTAATTAAAGTTATTCACAGGTGCAAACAGGATTAGTCCCACTTCTGATCACAGAAGTTGAAAAAAGGAAGCAATTATTATATTGTCCCTTTTCCTGCCAAATTTGAAAGCACAATGAAAAAATCTGTCATTTCAAATTTGACTTTAGAAAAATAGAGCTAGACAAAAACAGATGAAACATTTGCAAAAACTGTTCATCTTTTTACCTGTGTTGCATTGAAATTTTAAAATCTCAACAGATGTCCTCAAAATGGGATGAGTTGCTGTCTTAATAGCGAATTCAGTTGTATTATATACAAGTTATTTTAAAAAATGTCATAAATGACTACTTTCTCTATCCCTTTTTTTGTGGCAGCAGATAAAGTGCTTTTCACTGTTTTGAAGGGAGAAAAGTTCCAACAATCAGATGATAGGCACACAAATTTGTAATAAGCCTATTTCAAGAACAACAATCAGCTTAATGTTACCACAATCTTGTTAACACCTGTTTCCTACAAGAACAATATTTTGAATAGTTTTAAAAAAGGCATCCTCAAAGCTTTAGAATAAAAGGTTCTTACTTGCTTTCAAGTATTTGAGGGGGAGGAGACAAGAGAGGAGAAATTATCTGAAATTTACTTGGAAACACATTCACTATAATTCTGTGACTCCCATACAGCTCAAATCAAATGTCAGAAACCTGAAAAGGACTTCTGATGCCCTTAAATAAGATTTTTTTCTATGCAATAGCATTCCTGATGATCAGTATAAGAAAATCAGACCAATATAAGAGAAGTTAGACACCCTGTTAATTGATGAACTCAGGATATGCGTGGAAAAGTATTCAGTATCAAGCAAAATGTTGGAAATTCTTATACAGAAAGGTGTATATATATATATATATTTTAGAAAGTACAAACTCTGCATTCACAAGTTACAGTATACTCCTGTGTATTTACTATAAATATAATTTATAGTATTTATTTACAGTAGCATTTAGAGACCCCAACCAGGACCACATTATAGCTCTACATACATATAGTAAGTGACAGAGTTTACAATCTAAACTGACAAAGCAAGCATTATCCCCATTTTAGATAGAGAATTGAGAAAGAGCCACAGAAGGACTTAAATAATGCAAGGTTGAGTGTTGTAAAACCCAACTTTTAAGTGCCTTGAAAAAAATCACTAGGACCTACAAGCTGCAGTGAGGTACCTACACAAGGAAGGGCAAAGGGGGAGAGATAGTTGTTTTAAAATGGGATCCACATAAGCCAGCATGATAGGCAGAGAGTCACCTAAGCTAGCCAATGGGAGGGGCTGACAAGAGGGGTGTGTTGAAAGCCCTTAAGTAAAGCTACATGGAGGAACTGATCTCTCTGCCAGCAATCCACATCTAGAAACCTCCTTCCTGGAGTCAGGCAGGTTAGGCCTTCAAACCACCCAGTTCTTGCAACAGCCATACTAGGCACTTGCCTGTTTCTACAAGAGATGGCCAGTGGAAGAGGCAGCCTCCCTTATAACTTACTCCAGTAATTAAGGTACTCACCCAGGATATGGAAGACCCCAGTTCAGTTCTCTCCAAATGTCTTTTCATCAGGCACAGAATAGATTTCTCACATCCCAAGTGAATACCCTAACCACTGGTCTACAGAATGATGCATTCTCTCTGGCCTAGTTAATATCCCTAACTACTGGACTAATAGTTATAAAGGGAAGCCATTTCTGCCTCCTGCTTTTGCATTGAGTTAGGCTATCATCTACACTTAACATGCTGCAGCAGCACTACTGTGGCACTTTTATGTAGACCCTTTACCACACCAGAAGGGTTCTCCCATTGGTGTAGTTGATCCACTTCCCCAAGAGGCAATAGCTAGGTTGATCAGCATAGCTACGTATCTCAAGGGTGTGGGTTTTTTGTTTTTAAAAAGACACCCCTGAGAGATGTAGTTATACCAGTAAGTGTAGCTCGGTCCTTAGTATGCGCTCTCAATACACCACCAGATCAAGTCCCTGCAAGCAAGTTAGGACAGATGCCTATCTTCCCTCATCTGAGGAGTGCAGGGGGCACAGACAGGCACCATACCTGATGCAACAGTGGGCATGCCCAGAGGCAGAACATTAGACCCCCCCCCCCCGAGTCCTGCACCAGGAACTCAAGTACAAGTACTTCATTCTGTCTAATAAGCTGTTATTGCAAAGCCTGCCTTTGGTTTTCTGACAACAGAGTCCTGTGGCACTTTTAAAGACTAACAGATTTATTTATCGCATGATAAATAAATAAAATAAATAAAAGTGCCACAGGACTCTGTTGTCTTTCTACAATAGACTAACACGGCTACCCCTTTGGAATTTGGTTTTCTGGACACTAAGCAGAAACGGTTAGAATGTATCTGGGAATTTAGTCATTGGGATCTATTAGCCTTCCTAGCCAACCTCTTCAAAACGTAGTTATGAGACAGTCTCCAAGCCTACAAAAACAGCAAAGCCTGTTGAATGATTTACTTATTTAACAGATTTACACAAAATAAAAGCCAGTTGGATGAATATCTCCTGTTTACCTGCTTCATTTGAATCAGAATAAGCAAACTATGACCACTGCATTTAAGGATATTGGCTTCCACTACAAACACCCTGTTTGACCAGTACAAATAAAAAACAGACCACAGAAGAAAATCATTGTTTGATTAACCTTGATTTTCTGCAGTAATCAGTTCCTCTAATTAAAAGGAAAACACAAGCTGGAATGTGGCACTATAATGAAAGAGAAACTTAAACAGAAAGAAAGCCATTCCTTCCTAGGACAGAGGTCAAGAAGGCATTTGACTCCCACCCTCACCCACTCTTCATAGCTCCTTGCAACAATCTATCAGCAAAAGTAAGGATACTAATTCATCCAGTCAAAATAATTAGATGAAATTCTGGTGACTATTAAACACAAATATGACAGCTTTGCAAAGGCAATAAACTGTGTGTCAAGATGTAGGGGGTGACTGAACATCAACCAACCTCTTTAAAGATGATTTTAAATCAAGTATGATTTTTTTGCTTCCCAATTCCATACAGTTTAGCAGAAAGAAGAATCAAAGAGGAGACCAGTAAAGAAAATGTGATGTGATAGCTGCAACAGTCTAATCAGCACAGGTGTCCACAAATAAGTCATCACCACATTCAGAACCTTATCAGATGTCTGTTGGAACAACTTCACAGGAGTTTCAGATTTCTCCACTTGGGAAAAACAATGAAATTGCAAATGACCCGATTCTGGAACTTTGGATAATCACCAGTGCCATAAAGAGATAGTCATTCTTTTCTACACACCAACAAACAGCCATATAGGTCATGGCAAAGCATTGTAGCTTTGAAATTTTTCAAAAATTAGACTAATATTATACCCCTGGAAGAGCTATTATTTTAATAGTTATTTGCCATTCACAAGTGTCTATGCATATTTCTATTTAAATATAATACCTAGTAAAGAATATGAAAAGCAAGAGTGGTGAAGAACAAAACTAATAGTTACATTTTATGGATAAATATGGGTTTTGCCATTTATATGTAGCCATAATTATTCAATTAACTTTACTATAATCTTAAGAAAAGCATAACCTATCTATCAAAGGGTTGTAAATACATATGCATTTATGGATAGTAAAATAGAGTGTTAACTGCTAACCTGTCTCTTAGGAAACAAAAAAGGTTCAATCTAGACTTTTGCTCTGTTTTTAAGTCATGTTGCTTACCACAAAAACATCCAAGTAAAAACATAGGCCATGATTTTTTATTGTTGTTTATGTTGATAAAATACCTATGTGGTGTATATTTTGTAAAAATAATTATGCACTTCAATAGCATTAATGTCTCATTTTAAATAAACTTTGTAAAAAAAATTTTAATTTTATATTCTTTGGGTGCAGGACCCTTTGAACAAAGAAAAATTTAAAAAGTGTTTCTAATTCGTTTTGTAAATTTCATAAAGGATCAATGTAAAACTTTTCCTACTCAAATTCCAACATACAATTAAATAAAAATTAGATATTCACTGGATGTTAAATTTTGAGCACATTCTCTCTTCTGCCACAATTTTTCTTTGTGTTCTGAAGTTATTAAAATAATTCTAATAATGTCGATACATAGAAACAATTTGTGAGCTACCACAATCAAAACATGGCCTTTGGAAACCTGAAATATACGGTATATCTGAAAACAGAGAATCAATCCGAGATTTTGTGAGGTCTTTTATTTAACAAGTTTTCAGTTTCATCAACTCTTTAAAATTACATTTAGCTATCTAGAGTTAAAAACAAAACAACAAAAACAGGTCAGCAAGCTGTGGTGAAAACAGTATAATGGTATATTTTTAAATGATAAACAATTCACCTCTTAACTTTCAACTACAGAAAAAGAAAATTAGAGAAGATGGAAGTCTGGTAATGCTTACACACACACAGAATCCTAAATCTATATAGTTACATTCTGTTCTGGATTGCAGTACATTTACCCCACTGTAACCTATAGCAGAATTTGACCCACAAATATTAGTTTTAGTAAGCAAAACTCAAGTATTTGAAATCTATAGCATAAGAAACACAAACTGATACAGGCCAGTACTTTGTATATTGATCTGTCACTATTGTAGAATATCTTTAATATTTATTTTATTCCTTTCTAGTAAGAGTGATTAACTAGTATATTTTTATTAACAGCAGCACAATTCTAATAACAAAAAAATTGTAATATACCTTTTTATTCAAGAACAATGTTAAGGTCTCTGGTGATGGTGCTTTTATGCCTAATTCAGAAGGTTAGTCTTGCTAGACTTGTCCACCTGAATTGCTTTAATCCTTGATTACTGTTCATTAAATTGGATTAATCCTGAGCAGATACTTACTCACAGTCTTGAAATACGAGAGATTTGGTAAAAGATCATTTATTACAAAATATAATTCAAGATACATTATTAACAATATTTAGGTAGAAAATATATGCACTATTCAGAAGACATAGGTAACTACACCAAAATCTTCTCAGGGAAAGTTGTTTTGTATTATCTAGCATACCTATCTGAGATCTCCTTTGGGCAGTAAATATCCTTTGTTGAATGTTTAGAAGAACTTAACATACTTGAGAATACCTCAAGGAAGTAAACTAAAATAACAAACCATTATATTAATAAAATATGCACATTTTGGTGCAACAAGAGTTCGTATGTACTCTAAGCAAGAGCTTTTAGTACTGTTTTCTCAGGAGAAATAGATACTTGAAAAAAGCCATTAACAAATTCTGAAAGACACACAGATTTTATTAAATGCAAGCCAAGATTCATACTATGTATTTTATTTCATAGCCACCACTTCAGTGTTAATGATTCATTCCTAACATTTGTGTCCATACTATCCTGGCTGCGATCCTGCAGATCCCACAATAACAAATTGTTTGCCTCAGGCCTGCAAATATTTATGCATCTGAGTGACTTTACACACAAAACTAATACCAACAAATTATGGAACTACTCGTGTGTAAAGTCACTTGTGTATAAGTGCTGGAAGGACCATGTCAGGTAGGGCTGGGATAAATAGGCAATTGTTAGGTAACAAGGAAAATGCAGAAGGAAGTGGTATTTGTGATTCAGTAAATGCCTCTCTTGCCCATGTCTAAGCACATAAACCATGTCCTCATACTTTTTGCTGGAAGTTTTCTGTGTCTTGGCTAAAATTTTAAACTCAGAGCATGACCAGCAGCAATCATTAATTATCAGATACTGCACATTTCATAAAAGCATAGGTGTTCACCTGACTGTTCTGAATAAATTCTAATGACATTCTGTGTAACCAAATATCTCCTGTGTTTTCAATTGAACATGTTAAACAGTTGACAGGTCTCATCCCAAAACTGAGTGCACTTCAATAGCAGATGAAATAAGCAATGTACAGTATAGTTTAAATGAGCACAGCACTCAGGAATGAAGAGTTATATATAAATGTAAAATGAAATGGACCAGTTGATTCAGCATCAAAGCCAGGAGCTGTCCGGTTTAAAAAGCAGTGGATCAGCATACTTAATATTTCTCCACTTGAGGTGCATACTATATGTGTTCTACAGTACTTTAGACCAGTGGTTTTCAAACATTTTTTTCTCGGGATCCAATTGAAAAAATTATTTATGGCCAGAACCCAGCAATTACATCTTTGAGCAATGCACACCAGTCTCTCATTAGGGTAACATAGTCCACTTAAAATAAGTTCCCAATTTAAATGACAAAAGAAATGGAGAAAAGAAAAACATGTTAATGGATACTCAAATTGATATTTAATATTGTAGGAATGTACTACTGTTCTAGGTATATGAATTCTTTGGGAGAGATAACAGCATAAATATAAAGCGATTGTCTTTAAAGGTTCAGAAATAAAAAAGGCAAATTAAAAGACCCTCCTCCCTTTATTTAAAAAAAAAATTCATGACTTTAAAGTTTATAACTCATGACTTTTGAAATCTTGTGGTTTGCAGTCTACCTTGGTGTTGTGTATCTACATTTTATAAAAATTTCAGTAGAATTTGCCTTTTAGAATAAGATAACACTGTGGCCTTAGGGTCAGATCTTTAAAGGTATTTTGACAACTAGGAGGGGTTTTCAAAAGTATGTGGGGCTTTCGACCTTTTAAAATCTGGCCTTCAGTGAATGAATATTTGGACAACAAGTTCTATTCACAAGTTGCAACATACAAAAAAAGCATTTGGGTGCTGGATATAGAGGCAACATAACAGTTGACAAAAACAATCATCACTGGTGGATCAAGGAAAACTGAAGAAGTTTTGAGAGCACACCAAGAAATCAGTAAGTCTTAAAGTTACATCATCCCAAAAAATAAACTTGTGCATAGAAAAAAACAGCAAACATTTAGACTTAACAACGAACATAGTAACATAAATACGAATTGTTATACTAGAGACACTGTGAAACATGATGATGAAACTACTAGTAACAGTATTTTCAAGTTCCAAAAGGTGTAGCTGTGTTAGTCTAGCTCAGCAAAACAAACAAGGAGTCTGATAGCACTTTTAAAGACTAACACATTTATTTATCACATGAGCTTTTGTGGGAGAAAATCCAACTTGCTTAGACGCTTGCAGCTGACAAAGCAGGATTTTCTTCTACGAAAGCTCATGCAATAAATAAATGTAGTCAAATTCCAAAGGGGTAGCCGTGTTAGTCTATTGTAGAAAGACAACAGAGTCCTGTGGCACTTTTAAAGACTACCAGATTTATTTATCGCATGAGCTTTCGTGTGACAAGTGGGATTTTCTCCCACGAAAGCTCAGGCAATAAATAAATGCGTTAGTCTTTAAAATTGCCACCAGACTTTTTTTTTTTTTAAATATTTTCAGTGATTGTCCATGCATGATGATATATATCCAATAGTATTAAAGATAAATGAAGTGTTGAGTAATGAAAACATTTTAAAAGTACACAAGCTAAAGGCATAAAGCTACCTTTACAGTGGACCACAAGGAAAGGGCAGTCCAAGTCAGACCATCCACAGCAGCTGAGACATTTGTGAATTGCTATGAGGTTTTATGTAGTCACAGGAACTGGTAAGGGATTCTTGTCAACCCTAACACGGATGAATACGATTTGGGGGGGGGGGGAGGGGGCGGATGTATGTCAACTTTCACTGTAGTAGGTCTCCTTTAGCAACTCTGTACAACATAACCTCAGACAGGGAAGAGGTGCCTTATAGGCACTGGGTCGCTGGTGCTTTTAAGCACATTGGCTGCAGAGGAGTGAGAATAGGAAAAAGCTAGTCCGGCTCATGACCCTGTATTTGTAAATGCTGCAACTAGCTCGCTCCGTCTGGGTAACTTGCGTCTCCTCTGGTGTCCCCGGGGGCTGGTGTCCGTGTCCCTCTGTCACTGTCCACCCTGCGCCCTCCGCTCCTTCCCGCGTCCTACAGTCCCCGCCCCCCACTCCTTCCTCCAGCCCGCGCAGGGCCGGGGACTCGCAACACTCCGAGGACCGCGCGCCGGTGAGGCTGGTTTCAGGGCAGCCACGCGGCGCCCGTTCCAGCCCAGCCGGCCGCCAGCCAAGAGACTCATCACTCCCCATAGCACAGCAACCAGTGCTGCTCTAGAGAAGCGGTCCCCCGCCCCGGGACTACAGCTCCCAGCGTGCTTCTCTACGCCACCAAGCGGGACGGTGAGCTCAGCGTCCCGCGCCCCGTAGCATGCTGGGACTTGTAGTCTCCGGGGTACGAAAGTGTCCCCGTGGTGTCCTGGCAAAAAAAAAAAAAAAGGACAGCTGTCCCCGCGGGCTCCGTCCCACTCCCAGCGACGAGGCCGTTATCCATAGATGCCGATAGAGCTCAGCCGGGCTCGTTTCCGCTATTGGTTGCTTTCATTAGAGACGCCCAGCCCCGACGCGACGGGGAGAGAGTGTTTCTCTAATCTGATTAGCTGAAGACAAGTCAAGGGGTGGAAAGAAGGACCCGTCACTTCGGTCGTTTTCCATTCTTATTGGACCGCAGTGGAAAGTCCTCTTCTTACTGGCTGCGGCGGCTCTCCCGCGAGAAGGGAAAGGCTGGGCGCTGAGCCCGCTCCGGCGCCAGCTAAACCCCTGGCTCACCTCGGGAGATCGGCGTCTGTTGGCGTCACGTGGCGGCCCTTGCGGAGGAGCGACTAGAGCCGTTGGGCTGGGCGGGGCCCGTCTGGGGGAGGGGTGGAGAGCAGGTAGCGAGGGGGCGGGGCCTGGCGGGGGGCGGAGCGCTAAGGCCGAGACCGGCTGGGAGTGGGCGGAGCCAAGTGGCCGCGGGACTTGAGGTCGCCAGTTAATAGCGCTGGCTGGAGGGAGCCGGTGGGTGTCACTGTCGCGGGACGGAGCCCGGTCCCCAGAACTTAACAGCCAACGGAGATGGCGGCGGGAGCGGCAGAGGGACGGCAGCTCGATAACGTGAGCAGACGCGGCCCGTCCCCAGCAGCCGGGGCCTGCCCGGGCAGCGCAGAGCACGGCCTCGAGAAGGGTTGCGGGCTGTTGTGGGTCACCGGGGCCGTGGCTGTTACCAAGTGTGTGAGGGATCTGGGGGCGTACCCCGCAGCAGGCTTCTGGGGGGCGGCCAGCAAATGTAGCCTTCGCTTGGTGGCTGGCGTCAGTTTGGGTGGGATTCCCTGATTCCCTCCCTGCTCCTGGAGGGGCAGCGCCCCGTCCAAATCCAATGTTACTCCTATGGTTGGGCCGAGGATTGGGGCTTTCCAGGGGAAGTCATGAAGTGGCTCCTTTTGCTTGGCCACTGCTGCCCTGGCGTCTCAAGTGACATTTAGGGAAAAGCCTCTCAGTACTCCATGGTACAGTATGCCTGTACTGATGGTGGGAAATTGGGCGCCAGCCTGTCAGCGTGCTCTGCTGGGTTCGGTTGAGCAGTCTGTCAAGATGTATTTACATACCTCGTATATCGCCCATTGACTGCTGCCAAAAAGTCCGGCAAGTATAGACACCCTCAGTTTCCACAGCTGTGCAGTTGGCCTAAGGAGTCTACTTTTGTAAAAGTGCTCTGGAGGTTTTTAGAAAAGCAGTATAGAAATGCGTAAACTAATGTTAATGTGTGTAACCTCAGTGTTGTAAGTACGCCTTCCCCCTAGTTTTTAAGCTATTTTTAAAGAAACCTAATAAACTTTCCTTACAATGCGAGTACAGGGAGCACAAGTAACTTCCCTGCATTCTTTTTTTTTTTTAAATTGGTGTCTTAAACTGCCAGAAATTGCTTATTATAAAAAACATTTATATGTAGGACCCTATCAATTTCATGGGCTTAAAATAAACCCCTCTCTGTGAAATCCATCTCCCCTGTGCTGTGGGGACCATCTTTGCATGGGGCTGCTAGTCCCAGCATGTTGGGAAAGATGGGACTTCTTCCCCACACAGCTGCTTTCAGTAGGGAGATCAGACCCACCTCAGGAGTCAGTGTGGACGTAAGGGTGTTTCATTTCTGTGCTGCTCCAGCTGCAGCACCTCTGGAGCTTTTGGCACTTGGGGAGGTATTTGGAGGTGTGTTTGATCTTCTCCCCCAACCCCAAGAGCAGCTGTGCAGGGGAGAGCAAGTCCTGTTCCTCCACAGACCAGCTCGGAGTTGGATTGTGGCAGGGATTTCCCTAGATGCCCCTGGAGGTGGGGGGGGGAGTGTACAAGTGCCCCCCTCACCAGTAGTCAGCTAGTTGGGTGCCAATTTAGTCATTGGTTGGAAATTTGAATTGAAATTGATATGATACACACTTTAAAAGTACATACAGTATCTGATAAAATACTTGTACCTGAAAAAGCACAATAGGTTTGAAAACAAAGACCAGCTTCCGCACACAGTTGAGTTTTTTTATGACAATGTCAGCACATTCATTTTGGCTGCATTGGTAAACCTCATAATTTCAATTTATAGCTTGTAAGCAAGTATGAATAAATTGCATTCGTTAAGCAGGGTCTTTGGATGTCAGAGCCTGAGGGGGAGATGGGTGTTTTGTTTGCGGATGCAGGCTCTAGGAGTCACTCACTATTTGATCTGCCCCTCTTCCCTGTTAAAAGATAGATTAGGCACCATAGAGAGGTGTGTGTGTGTTTCTTTTCTTTCTTATTTTTTTTTTTTTTAAGTGACCAACTGATAATCAGGTGTAAAGGCTTAGACCTGTTTTGGGTCAGTGGTTTTTAGGAAGAGACTGCCTAGCCTGCACTAACAATGAAGTTCCGCCACTGAGAACTGAAATCACTGAGAACTGGGCGCAACCTCAAGAGACCAACTTGCAGAGGCCACAATGGCTGGTGGCAGCAGAAGGTTATGGCACAGGGCCATCAGCAACAGTCATGGAGTTAACAGCAACATGGCAAACAGCAGCTAGAGGAATGGGCAGCCTTGCAGAATGGCAAGAAGCTGGAGGAATGAGTAAGGTGCCTTCTCTCCCTTCCCTGCCCTCCTGGGTGGAAGGTGAATTCATGTGAAAGCATCTCTATACTCTGGGTGTCCACTGATCAAAGACAGATACTATGAGTGGGATGCAGTGCAAGGAGAAGAGAGAGCCATGTTAGAGGAACACTGTTAGGCTGTGCTTTTGCTCCAGAATGCTAGGTTTGTGACCATTAAACTTACATACATTTACGTTTCCTACTAGGTCACGATTTTTAAAATGCATTTGTAAAGGCTATCTCACATTGTACCTATCTATAGGTCTTTATCCTGAGGAGTTTTGTATAAAACATTTTATAATTTTTACATAAGAATAGACAGACCGGATCAGACCAGTGGTCCCTCTAGCTCAGTATCCGGTCTTCTGACAATGGCCAATGCCAGGTCCTTCAAAGGGAAACAATAGAGTGGGCAATCATTGAGTGAACCATTGCTGTCATCCACTGCTGGCTTCTGGCAAATGGGCTAGGGATGCTCAGAGCATAGTGTTGCATCCCTATCCATCTGGGCTAATAGCCATTTCTGGATCTGTCCTCCATGAATTTATCTAGTTACTTCTTTAACTTGGTTATAGTTTGGGTATTCACAACATCCCCTGGCAAAAAATCCTGCAGGTTAACTGTATTGTATGAAGAAGTACTTCCTTTTGTTGGTTTTAAGCCTTCCTATTATTTTCATTGGATAACACAAGAATTAGGGGTCATGTGGAACAGTAAGTAACATTTCCTTACTCTCTTTCTGCATATCATTCATGATTGTATATGTCTCTATCATATCTCCTCTTAGTCATCTCAGTTCCAATCTGTTTTACTCTCTCCTCATGTGGAATCTGTTCCATACCCCTAGTCATTTTAGTTGCTTATTTCTGTACCTTTTCCAATTCCAATATTTCTTTTTTGAGGTGGGATTACCAGAACTGCTCTAATATTCAAGATGTGAACATACCATGGATTTATATAGTAAAAGTGGAGGAGTTTGGTTTGCCAAACGGATCAGCAAAGCTAACTAATGCTAGCAATCTATTTGAAAACATTTCAAAACATCAAGTCCCTGGACTGCATTGACATGCAGAAAGCCAGTTGCTGTCCAAGCCAATTTTAGAAGTACTTAATGAGGCTGTTAAGAACACTAGAGACACAACATAGTTAATGTGAACAAACATAGCTGTCACATCATACTTTCTATTTAAGCAAGAGATACTACACGCTACAAACTGGAGGGCAATGTTAGGTGCATTGTCACTTGTTAATTCTGAAGGTGGACATACAGGTTCTGAACAAAACGGGTGAATGCTCGCTATCTTTCTGGAAGAAATTCAACTGACTGGTTAAAAGGATGTGGTGAAAGACTCAGCAGTTGAAAAAATGAAGAACTCTCACCACGTTAAAAAAGGTACATACAGGGCTGATGAATTACCCTATGCAAATTGGTATTAAGTCCTTGTGTCGGCCAATAGATGCATTTTCTAGATGTACAGTTGTAGAAGACACATCAGCTGCTTCTGTGACAATCCGCATCTTAAAGTTAAATGCTTGTAAATTGAACCCCGAACAGATGTCTGCATGTGTATATGATGGAGTTGCAAATTTCTTTGTAAGACATAGTGGAGTACAAGCATTGCTCAGGGAAAGGTGTAACCCTCATCTTCCCTACACTCTGCAGTGGCCATCTACTCCAATTAGTACTAACTTGAGCTGCAAAATCTTCAGAAGACATTTAAAAAGCATACATTTAATGTCTTTATCTTTTTCTTGGCAAGAGTCCAAAATGACTGACTGTCTTGGGCAAGAAATAGAAGATGTACTGGAACTGAACTTCATATTAATCCAATGTTGGAAAACCCAATGGCTTTCTCATAAGTGTTCCTTGACTATCTTAAAATTACTGCAACTGTTACTACTGGTTTTGAAAAGGATCTACCAAGGTAGGATAGACCTAAGTAGTGAAGCTGGTAGACTATTTTTCCTGCTAAGTTCAGAGAAAATTATCTCCATTTTCTCTTGTAATTCTACTGCTGAAACCACTTAGGTCATTAAACAATGACATCCAGACATCTGCTACAGTAGTAGTGGATCTCTGTCCAGCAACAGAACCTACACTTGGATCAATCAGATAATGATCCATTTTAAACGTACTGGAAGAGGTGAAGACTTCAGTCCAGAAGTTGACTAATAAAGGCATTCATATTGAATCTTTAGGTGCAGAGGGCAAGAAGTGCTTGTTAAGCCTGCTGAAAAAGTATCATCGATGGCTATCCCTCACTACAACTTTTGCAGCAAGGCAGGGCAATTCTCTTCAAATAGGTTGAGCCTAGATGTATGATGTGATGTCGTTGTGGTCTGTGGCCAGTGAGCTCTTTCTAATTTGTGGGGTCAATGGCTCCCTTCCTCAGATATATTTTCAGTGTCCTTGTAGCATTTTCTTTGTCCCCCAGGGATCCTGTTACCATGACTAAGTTGTGAAAAAGAAAACTTGTTTTGGAAGATGAGTATCAATGGTCTGCATATAATGATCAACCCAGCAACACTGTTTCATAATCTTCACCTCTACACTGGGCATGTTAGCTGCACCAAGTGCCAGCATTCTCTGTTCGATGGTCTTCCCATCAGATACAGAAAATCTTCTTAAGGCAGTGCTGTTGATACCTCTTTAAATGCTTAAGATGGCTTTGAAATGTATTACACCCATACAGGTGAGTGGGTATGACTACTGCATTGTAGATCAGAATTTTAATTTCCATCCACAGATTTGTCAGTGAAGACGTAATGGAGCAACTTTCTGAAGGATACATTGGCACAATAGGTCCTATATTCAATCTCCACGTCAAGGTTGACTGTCTTGGAATGGTGGCTACCAATGTAAGAGAAATACTCAATGTTTTCCAGGGGTTCATTGCCGATCACAATTTGTGGAAAAAGGGTGTCAGCTTGTGCTGGGACTGGCTGATGGAGCACCTTAATCTTCCCAATGTTGAGAGAGAGTCCTAGGGTATGATAGGCACCTGAGAAGAGATCTAGGGTGGATTGCAAGTCAGCCTTGGTGTGTGCAAAGACAGAAATAGTTGTCAGCATACTGAAGATCAGTAATCACATGACAAGAAGTGTTCTGTTAAGCCTGTTGAAAAAGTACACCAACTTGATTCTTGCAGATCTACAGCAGCAACTCCACTCAACCTTTATGTAGCTTTTACTGATACCTATGTTATAAACATTGGTATTTCAGTGTAGTGAGGCACTAGCAGCAATGGGGCCACTATATGACCAGAAGAAAATAATAAATTTGAAGAGTGGAATGTCATACAACGAGTGAATGACGATTGGACATCAACTTCTTTATCATCACTAGTAGTTCAACCCAATCTTTGTGCTATATTTCCTAAGATGAAGGAAGTGGACATTTATCTCTTGCTACTCTGTCACAACAGCTAAAGCTGAGTGTTCTTTTTCCTTATTGAATAGAATTTTGTGTCCTGAAAAAAGTAGCCTTTTGCCTGATCATAAGTATATCATGAAGGACTGGAAGTACGAGGCATGGAAGAAGCTACCAAAGAGGAACACAGTGTATTTGAGACACTCATTAAGAGAGGTGGGCAAAATTACATCAAGAAACCAAGGATGTAGATGTAGTGCTTCATACAAGCTTGATTAGCCAACTTTAACTTGCGTGGTGATTTTAAACCAAGTTAAATCTTATAAAATGGTTGTGGAATACTATTTATTTATTTTACTATGGTACACCTTCATCCTCATGGTCTCCTTTATTGACCTTCCCTTCTCCCCCCTGTAAATTCAAACACCCCTGCCAAATTTCAGATCAGGATCATATGATTACAACACCATGAAATTTCAGATATAAATGGACGAATTTTCAAATCTTCTGATTGTGAAATTGACCGGAATGGACTGTGAATATGGTAGGGCCCCAATTATATGTATATAATGATACCAAGGTTTATTCAACAGAAAATTTTTTGTTTGTGGTGTTATTTAGCTTCTCAGTTTTCATACTACCTTAATATTTTGACATATATAAGGGAGGGAGCCAACAGGATTGGTAGTAGCTAAAAGATAACTATAGGTGAATGATCAAAAGGGCTTTTGAGTTTTTTTAAAAAAGAAAAAGTTAAATTCCCAAATTCATCATTTTAAAACTTGTTCTGAAAAGGCTTTTAGGATCTATGTTCCCTCTAAGCTGGCCATCGCACACCCACGCAGACATCACAGACCGCGGCCGTGGGAGTGGGGCTCAAGCCGCCTGTAGCAGTGGGGCTCTAGCTGTCAGGGCTCCTGGCGGCTAGAGTCCTGCTACTTGTCAATTTCACTGCTCTACAAATTTGACAGCTCCGGTGTCCCAGAGTGGCCTCGATTGGTGCTCTGGGACATTTCCGGAGGCTGTCAAAATCACAAGGACTGTACACATGGGCTGTTCCACGGTAAGCCTAACCACCCTCGTTTTGGGTGGTTAACCTGTTGCGGGGCAAGAGGGCTGTTGCCCCGCAACAGGCAACATGAATGTGTGTAGGCTCACAGTCTCATCACGCGGCCTCAGTAACTCTCAGCTTCATGCATTTGCTTGCATTTGCACTTTTAAAAGTGGCGATAAATGATGGTGCTGAATACTGATAATGTCTGGAAACACTGGGTGTTAAGTATCCAGTTAAAAGTGAAGTGCAGTCAATTGCCCACATGAGGCTTAGAGTAATGGCCAGAAACATACACAGCTCTGCCACGGACCAGCTATTAAGGCAAGGGTCAGCAACCTTTGCTGGCCCCTGTGCCAGCCCCGCCCACCACACCCTCAGCAGGTGCCAGGAGCAGGGCCAAAACAGGGTGGAACCAGGCCTCGGATGCCCTACTGGCCGGGGCTGGCACCAACAGTGGGCAGCCATTGGTTCCTAGCCCCAGGGCCAGCTCCCATCAGCAGCAGCGGCTCGGGGCTGATGGCCCCTGCTGGCCCTTCCCCCTGCTGGACAGCAGGGCTGCTGGAAGGGAGGGGAGCAGAGTGGCGCGGGTCAGATCTGCCCGCCCAGAGCCATGCTGCTGCCAGCAGGACAGAGCCGGCCCCAGCCTTGGCCGGCAAGAGGGTAGGTTGGCTTGGCCTGCCCAGAGCCGCGGGAGCTGGCGCCGGGAACCGGAGGCTGCCGGCGGCTCTGGCTGGCCAACCTGCCTCATCGCACTCCCCTCCAGCAGCTCTGCCCAGCAGGGGGCAGGGCCAGCAGGGGCCATCAGCTATGCGCTGCAGCTGCTGGCCGGGCTCCCCAGCAGGGAAGCTTGGTGATCAGGGGCCAGGCCATGCTGGGAGTCGGGACCAGCGTGGGAGCCTGAGCTCAGGCTCAGCCCACGTTCCAGGTTTGGCACGCATGTGTGGGTTTGCTGACCCCTATATTAAGGGGACTCAGAACACAAAATGGTCATTTGAAATATTCTTTTCTTCCACTTTGGTGAAATACTATTTTTTATTTCCTAGTTCATTCTGTGAGGTTGCTAGTCCTTGCACAACATTTGTGATATTGAGGAATATTGCATTCTGTGGTGTTTTCTGCTAACTTGGAAGGATTCTTTTTACTAAAATGGGTTGATATTTTATTAAATTTGACTTTTTTGTTGTTCCATGAAAATGTATGTGCTGGAATGGGAAATGTAGTTGCTCTGATGATGTGGCTTTGTGATCTGTTGTGACACTTATTATTTCATTTGCAGGATTGTATTGTGAGGTTTGAAAGGAAAGGGATTATGAATAATAAAGAATAAGGACGATTGCATAGTAGCATCAATGAAAGATGAGCTGGGTAATAAAAGGCAGTGCATGTCTGGTAAACTAAAAATGTTCTTAGACATTGTCACTTCTAAACTGACAGATAAGTTCATATTCCTGGCCTAGTTGGTTGATGTATGTGGCATATTTCAAGCATCTAGTGCAGATGTCGAATGAGGCTTCAGTCTAATGAACAATATAAAAACAAAGTCTCATACAGGTTGGAAGTTTCTCATCTAGACATGCTAATATGCATCAAATCATATCTAACTGCTGGGTTCAAGGTTGACCTTGACACTCTATATGTATTCTGGAAATGTGACAGATAGGTGACAAAAACTGTGAGGTGTAGATGACAGTAGAGGCTAGTTAGGCAGCAAGTGTCATCGCCTCACATTTGTTTAGTAAATTAATAAAAGTATAATATTTCAGTTTAACATTTTTATTAAAGTTTGAACGAAAAGACATCACCTATGTATTTGTTTTCAATTAAGGTACTTAGGCACGCTGATGCTTCTGGCACCAAAAAACTTGCCCATGCGGCGCCATGCCTCACAAATTGCCACTGAGCAAGTACGTAACTTGCTCAGCTGCATCATCAGCTTAGAAGGAACATTGTTTAGGACATGTGTTTATTTCTTCGTAATCTTGTAGTTTTGTTTTGGCTCTAATAAGGAACACTGGGTTTGTTTGTAAGGGTATAAAACACCCACTACTAGTTTTGATTTATGATTGGCTTTCAAACATCACTTGTATGATACCATTTTTATGTGTATATGTGCGGGGAAGACAAAAATTACAGAAGTAACTTCACTGCATGAACTTAAATAACAGCCTCCTCCTGCACCTAAACAATAGATGATTATATCGATCAAACTTGGTCATGCTGCTTCCTTAAAAAGGACTTGGAGGAAGTAGCATGGCCATTGAAATTTAAGTTCTCTATTTAATACCCAAAGGACACTGACCTTAAAAATCAAAGGTGTTGATTATCTGCATTTGGATATCCACAGGCATTTACAAACAAAATGTAGATAAATTTTGTTTCTGGCATGGAAATGTGGCTAGAGGGCTTTTGGAAGCTGCAAATCTATGGTGTTTGAGTGACTAGAATTAGTATAAAGAGATCTTTTTGTATCTTGAAAGCATAACTACAGTAGCAAGCCACACAGGTGACTTCGCTGCATCTTTCTCCTTTTGCACGTTCCCTTGACCCATGCTTTGACTTAGAAGGGCAACCCAGGCCACAATAAGTAAACCGCATTGTAGTGATGCCTGTTCTGATAGATCACTACTTGTGCAAGCAAACACTTTCTGCAATGAAACTGATTAGAAACAGAAATCACGCCTGCCTTACAGATGCAAATTTGAATGATCTGATGTTACTGATGACCACTAAGCTTTAGTCCTTAGTGTCAGTACATTTTTTTTATGAGTTGAAGGACTGATGGCCCTTTGGGGTTGTAAAAGTGATATTTGTGGCCCTCAAGCCAAAAAGATTGGGAACCACTGCTCTAATCTTTTCTTTCTTATGGTGGTGGTGGGGACTTAAGCCATGTACACACTACAGGAATAATCATGCCGCAAGCCCATTGCGCTGTAAAAGTTATGTGGTTTTCGTAGCGCGGTGTCACGTCCCCACTGAGCTGCTTGTGACAGAACAGAGCTCCCCTGCAATTCGTGATGTCACAAGAAACCCAATTGAATTGTGGGAACCTATCCCACAGTTCCATCCATCCTGATTTGGTGCTAAGAATCCTGGGTAGAAGGAGAGTAGCGCTGAGCACCATGGGTAAAGTCTTGGTTTCCCATGGTGCATTCTGTTCCCCTTGCATCACGAGAGTTGCTACTAGCAACTCGCGCACATTTTCAACAGTACCGCGTTGCTTCCCGGAACTTCTTTTTGTAGCAACATGGATCCAGCTCTGTTGGACTGTTGCCTTCAGCATAATGAATACCTCTCAGTTGTTGGCACAGTATGCATTCAGCTCTGAATCAGACCAGGATTCGGATGACCCTGGACTGGTGACTGCCATGCAGAACAACAGCACCGCATTGCTGAGCTCCTTCACAGAGCATCTGCACACGGTGCACCGCTGGTTCTGGTCACGAGAGACAAGCACCGAATGGTGGGACTGCATCGTTTTGCAGGTGTGGGGTGACGAGCAGTGGCTACAGAACTTTCGAATGCGGAAAGCCACATTCATGGAACTGTGTGAGGAGCTAGCACCTGCCCTGCAATGCAAGGACACCAAAATGAGAGCTGCCCTCACCGTGGAGAAGCGTGTCGCAATCGTGCTGTGGCAAATGGCGACTCCAGATTGCTACCACTTGATCGCCAATCAGTTTGGAGTTGGCAGATCGATCATCAGGTTAGCCCTTTCACAAGTGTGCAGAGCCATTAATCGTGTTCTGCTCCCGAGGACAGTGACGTTGGGCAATGTGCGGGAGATTGTCGATGGATTCGCGGCCATGGGATTCCCAAACTGTGGAGGGGCAATAGACGGCATGCATATCCCTATTCTGGCTCCAGAGCATCTTGCGACTGAGTATATTAATAGGAAGGGCTACTTCTCCATGGTGCTTCAGGCACTCGTGGATCACAGGGAGCGTTTCACGGACTTAAATGCAGGGTGGTTGGGTAAGGTGCATGATGCTCGCATTTTCCGAAACACGGGCCTGTATCGGAAGTTGCAGGCAGGGATCTCTTCCCCAATGATAAAATTACTGTTGGGGATGTGGAGATGCCCATAGTCATCATAGAAGACCCAGCCTACCCACTGATGCCTTGGCTCATGAAACTCTGTACTGGAAATTTGGATCCCAGCAAGGAGCGGTTCAATTACAGGTTAAACCGGTGCCGAATGACCGTGGAGTGCGCCTTGGGGCGCTTAAAAGGCCGCTGGCGCTGTTTGTATGGGAGGCTGGACTTGAATGAGGACACGGCTGAGAGCCGTCCGCATAAGGGAGGCACTTAGGGAGCATTTTAGTCATGGGGACTCATAGGATACATTGCATCACTGTGCAGTAGTGTACCTATGCACTACTGGGTGCTGATTACAGGGTGGTGGGGGTGCCGGTGGGCGTGTACTGTACTATGCTCAAATGAGTGAATACTAAACATGCAACAACTAATTTTGTGTATCAATAAAGACACTGCACAGTTCAAGTGATTCAATTTTATTATTAGGAAACACTAAATATTTACAGTAAGCAGTGGCTGCACCAGGGGTTACAGATGCATCTAGGTGCGTGGCTCAATGCATAGCTTTGTGCAGGAGTGGATGTAACATTGTACCAGAAGGGTCCCTGGGCTTCACAGAATTGCTTTGAGGGAGAATGGGGCGGTGGGGACAGAAAGTGTTGCTGTGAGTGCAAGGGGGGGGCGAGCCTGGAGCAGTTGGGTTTCCAGACCAACCATGGTCTTCAGCAGTTGGGTCTGCTCCTGCAGGATGCTTATGAGGGCATCCTTCTGCTTCTGCCTCCTCAAATTGTTTTCCTTGCACTCCTGCCGGCACGCCTGCCTCTATAGTCTAGTCTCCCTTGCTGCTGCCTCATTGGACTGCATCAGCTCCTGGAAGATATCCTCCTTGCTTCTGCGAGGCCTCCTCCTTATCTGTCTCAGCCGGTTAGCTGGTGCAGACCACCGACCAGCGAAGGTTGTTTCTAAGGGAAAATGAAACATCATAAGTAGTCCTATTGTTCTCACTTTGGTTAAAAAGCTAGTAATATGCTCTGCTGCCACATTCAGCAGTGCCCACAGGACTGAAAGGACTTTTGCAAAGGGAGGTTCAGATTGCCGAGACAAGACACACAACTCCTTGAACTATTTCCAGTACTTTGGGCGATTAGTTCACATACGGCACTGCCATGAAAGCTGATATCTCGCTGCTTAGAGTGCCCCTGCAAGCCAGAATGCATATCCTGCATGTCACTGGTTATAAGCCAGTACTGTATGCAGAAGGCTTGTGCGCAGCCATGGTTCCCACTGTCATGCTTTGCAACTGGCGAGGGAGAATATTCCTCCATGGGGGAGGGGACACAGTCGCTCTCCCATCGAATTTAACTAGGAGGCTGTGGAAGTACATCCAGGAGACCTTCAGTGAGCTCAATGGAGAGGATTTCTTGAGAATTACAGCATGCATTGATGCACTGCTTGTGTAATGCTGGGTAGACCCCCCCATCCAAAAAGAAAAAAGAAAGGATGAAACTCAGAACGCCCATCTCCGGCCCACTCTTCGTTTGCCCGCAAAGCTTATTCAGCAAGCACAGAAGCCACTTCTGATGAAACTTACCAGAGCTCCCCTGTGCTGCATCCAAAGACAGTATGGAGAAGGAATCTGGGCAGCACGTGTCGGGTGGCATGGAGAACAGCTCCTGGCTCCCTAGGTCAGCTGCAACACTTTCACCCTACAGGTCATCCTCCACCTCCACTTCCTCGTCAACAAATTGCTCATCACCGTCTGCTCTGGTATCCTTTTCATTGGGTGGGGGTGCTGACTTGTCCACAGGAGCTTTTGTGGTGATTGTGGGATCCCCTCTCAGGCTTGCTTCCAGCTCCTTGTAAAACCACCATGCAACCAGCGCTGAGCTGGAGCGCCGGTTTGCCTCTCTGGCTCTGTGGTACGTAATCCACAACTCCTTCACCTTCAACCTGCACTGAAGAGTCTCTCCCTCATACCCCTTCTCTGCCATGGCCTGAGAAATCTGGCCAAAAATATCGAAATTTCGCCAACTGCCATATAACTGTGCCGGCATAGCAGACTCTCCCCAGATGCCTATGAGATCACGCACCTCGCCTATGGTCCACACTGGAGCACATTTGCTGCGTAGAGCCGCCGTTGCCCTTGGAGAACACAGCTGCACTCCATGCCGAATAAACAGGAAGAGTGAACAATTCAAAAATTCCCAGGAATGATGGGAGGGTGGGTACAATCACATCACAGCCACAGAGCGCAGGAGGAAGTGCAGAAGGGATGGAATTGGAATTCTGGGACATTTCCAGAGGCTTCATATTGCGCGGCAACCGTACACACGTGAACTATCGTGGAACAGCTGTTCCACGGTAGCCGCTAGCACCCTCATTTTGGTGGATTACATGTTGCGCGGTAAGACGGCTGTTACCCACAGCAACATGGATTTGTGCGTGGACACTGTCCTTGTTATCTCGTGATAACAAGCGTTATCGTGCGATAACTTTGTAGTATGTACAAGCCCTTACTTGGCTTCAGCAAGTGTTATGGTACCAAACTCAGTTAGGAATGCGTGGGCAGATAATATAGTCTGGTGAGGATGGCATTTTCTATCCCAGTTAGCACCATATTTATGTGACTGACCTTATCAGTGAAATTCCAAAGGGGTACCTGTGTTAGTCTATTGTAGAAAGACAACAGAGTCCTGGGGCACTTTTAAAGACTAACAGATTTATTTATCGCATGAGCTTTCATGGGAGAAAATCCCACTTCGTCAGACACTTTGAAGTGGGATTTTCTCCCACAAAAGCTCATGCGATAAATAAATCTGTTAGTCTTTAAAAGTGCCCCAGGACTCTGTCTTATCAGTGAAGTATGTTGACCTCTCTCATGGTGGCTGATGCTTGGGACTGGGTTAACTTGGCCACTTGTCCAAGCAGAGCTATTTTCTATTGTTGTGATTCTGCCGTGTTGATTGCAGAGGCTTATTTTGCCTCTTTTATGGTAGTGATGCAGTTGGATAAGTGTCTGAACTATTGGCAGAGGAATTTTGTGTGTCTTTTTTTCCCCCTTAACACTAATGATTTTTCTAATCCTCTTGCTCTGCAGTTCTACTACAGCTCATCTGTGAACCTTGGTGATTTTCTTGGTTGATGTGAAGGGCTTGGAGCAAAGGTGGATAAGCTTATCGGATCTTGGCCTTGTATTTAGATGAGTTAAAACCTAGGGAGTTCAGCAGTCTTTAGGGACAGGCCAACTTTCGTTGCTCACTGTCCTAGTGGGAAGGGGATGAAGTGATCAGATCAGGAGAGTGGTATGTCAGTGACCTCACCAGTATTTTAGGCTAAAGATAAGAGCCAATATATGTTTAGCTGCATGTGTAGCTCTTGAGGCTTTCTTGGAGAATCTTACGGCTTCCAAGTAAACCAGGAAATCAGTTATTGAACCTTTGAGACTGCATGTGGAGAGAGAGATTACTGAGCCCAAGAGATCTATGGGATTCTAGTATCATGTTGGACTGCAGCTCTGAGGTATTGCTGGAAGGAAGGTTTCCATCCGGAGGCCTATGCTCTAAATTCCTAGGTTTCTGTTATTGTTCAACTCTTAGCATTTGAATGCACTCAGATGTCGTCTTGTAGCAGAAATGGAAGGGAACAGGACGGCTACTCTGCATTTTTTTGTGATGCAGTCTCAAGTCTCTAGGCCTGTGACGCTGTGCTGGGAGAAGTAGGTCTATTACAGTAAGGTTGAAGACATGTCTTAATGTTGAGAGAAAGTCAAGATATTTCATCCAGAATTATAGCCTTGATTGTGCTGGTTCTGTTGACAGCAGCCTTACAGTCAGCATTAGGGCCTGGGTGGTCATTTACTTCTTCTCTATTTAAGGTTGTTACTGAATATTTGATTGGAAATACCTAGCCTTAGGATTTATCCTCATGTGGTGGCCTAATAGGGATAGCATCAGAATAGGGCCGGCCCAACCGTAGAGGTGAACTAGGCAGTCGCTTAGGGCGCCACACTTTAACGGGTGCCAAATTAAATGGCAGGGAGTTTTTTTTCTCTTATTTAAAAAAAAAACCAAAACCCTCTTATAATATGGGGGGCGGTGTGGAGCACCAAAGTCATAGTTTGCCTAGGGCGCCAAAAACCCTTGAGCCGGCCCTGCATCAGAATCTACAAGAGGGTGGTGGAGCTGGGAGAATTTAGGTTAAGAACCACAGCTTTATACTTTTCCATTTATGTGGATTGCACAATGTGTTATGTGAGCTGTATGCAATACTATTTGTGTGGCCCGACGGAAGCCACGTGGCCTGCAGCTGTGTGCTGATCGGCCTGTAAGTAGGCTGTAGTTGAGAAACACTGGTGTAGGGTAATGGATTCCAAATCCTTTGAGTAGTGTTGCTTTCCCAGTTCTGGACAGATTTTTATTCTCTTACCCCAATGGTCAAGATGATGGGATGAGTGTTTGTGCACATCGCCTATTCATGGCTCTTGGGGAGCAATCTATGGAGTCTTTTGTCCACTGATGTTATGCCGTGGCTTTTCTGATGGTTGTAGGCCTTCGATTTTGGGCAGAAGAGGAGTCCTCTTGTGTAAACTATACTAAGTAATTTACTTCTGACCAGTGGGGTTTATTTTGGAGCAGACACTTAAATATTTCATTTATAACATGGGGTGCAACTGTTACCAGCAAGATTAATATATGCAGCATCCTACAAGCATGTCATAACATCTAAACACTAATCTCATTTAAAATTCTAATCTCTTTCATCATACTAACACCCAGGTGAGCCAGACTGGTTTCCAGCTATATCAGTGTTCATTTGGGGCCTTGGCATGAACTGACGTGGTCTGCCCACATCACAATGGGGTTCTTTAATACCATCTTTTGTCCTATTGAACTAGATTTCCAAAGGCTGGTGGATAATACAAGAGAGTTGTTGACTTAAGTGCATCACCATTAAAATATAAAAATTCTAAGCCAAAATTTCTCCCCCAGTAAACCAATTCCCCTAGCAAGAGTCTGGGATAGGGTTATTAGACATCTGGGTTTTCCCAGACATAGCCTCTTCTTGGAGCCTGCTTTCTATGTCCAGGAAGGGTTTTCAAATAACGTGAAATGTCTGGGAGGTTTGCAGAGCAGTCAAGCTACAGTTCAGAAAGAGCCCTGATTGATCTGCTTCCCAGTTGGTCCAGTTTCCTGCAAACCACAGCTGCAGGATTCCACCCATACTGTGGTGTTGTTCTTTTCCTTGGTAAAGATTTCAGTGTAGTTGAAGCCATGTTCCACGTCTCTTTATTGT
>VOCT01084266.1:0-10630 GCA_007922175.1 Pelusios castaneus | reverse complement strand
GAGGGTAAGGGCTAGGTTCGGGGAACAGGGCCTTGGGGGAATCTAGGACATATTGCAGAGATAAAATTTCTCGATACTTTGAATGACTGCTTCATGGAGCAGCTGGTATGGGAACCCACAAGGGGAGAGGCAACTCTAGATTTAATCCTGAGTGGAGCGCAGGAGCTGGTCCGAGAGGTAACTGTAGCAGGACCGCTTGGAACTAGTGACCATAATACAATAGCATTCACCATCCCTGTGGGGGGAAGAACACCTCAACAGCCCAACACTGTGGCATTTAATTTCAAAAGGGGGAACTATACAAAAATGAGGGGGATAGTTAAACAAAAGCTAAAAGGTAGAGTGACTAAAGTGAAATCTCTGAAAACTGCATGGGCGCTTTTTAAAGACACCATAATAGAGGCCCAACTTCACTGTATACCCCAAATTAAGAAACACTGTAAAAAAACCAAAAAAGAGCCACCATGGCTCACCAACCATGTAAAAGAAGCACTGAGAGGTAAAAAGACTTCCTTTAAAAAGTGGAAGTCAAATCCTAGTGAGGCAAACAGAAAGGTGCACAAACAGTGCCAGCTTAAGTGCAAGAGTGTAATAAGAAGAGCCAAAGAGGAGTTTGAAGAACGGCTAGCCAAAAACTCCAAAGGTAATAACAAATTGTTTTTTAAATATATCAGAAGCAGGAAGCCTGCCAAACAACCAGTCGGGCCCCTTGATGATGATAATACAAAAGGAGCGCTTAAAGATGATAGAGTCATTGCAGAGAAACTAAATGGATTCTTTGCTTCGGTTTTTACGGCTGAAGATGTTAGTGAGATTCCCAAACCTGAGCCGGCTTTTGTAGGTGACAGATCTGAGGAACTGTCACAGATTGAAGTGTCACTAGAGGAAGTTTTGGAATTAATTGATAAACTCAACATTAACAAGTCACCGGGACCAGATGGCATTCACCCAAGAGTTCTGAAAGAACTCAAATGTGAAGTCGCGGAACTGTTAACTAAGATTTGTAACCTGTCCCTTAAAATGGCTTCGGTACCCAAAGACTGGAAGTCGGCTAATGTAACGCCAATATTTAAAAAGGGCCCTAGAGGGGATCCCAGCAATTACAGACCGGTAAGTCTAACGTCGGTACCGGGCAAATTAGTTGAAACAATAGTTAAGAATAAAATTGTCAGTCACATAGAAAAACATAAACTGTTGAGCAATAGCCAACATGGTTTCTGTAAGGGGAAATCGTGTCTTACTAATCTATTAGAGTTCTTTGAAGGGGTTAACAAACATGTGGACAGGGGGGATCCAGTGGACATAGTGTACTTAGATTTCCAGAAAGCATTTGACAAGGTCCCTCACCAAAGGCTGTTATGTAAGTTAAGTTGTCATGGGATAAAAGGGAAGGTCCTTTCATGGATTGAGAACTGGTTAAAAGACAGGGAACAAAGGGTAGGAGTAAATGGTAAATTCTCAGATTGGAAAAGGGTAGCTAGTGGTGTTCCCCAAGGGTCGGTCCTAGGACCAGTCCTATTCAATTTATTCATAAATGATCTGGAGAAAGGGGTAAAAAGTGAGGTAGCTAAGTTTGCAGACGATACTAAACTACTCAAGATAGTCAAGACCAAAGCAGATTGTGAAGAACTTCAAAAAGATCTCACAAAACTAAGTGATTGGGCATCCAAATGGCAAATGAAATTTAATGTGGATAAGTGTAAAGTAATGCACATTGGAAAAAATAACCCCAACTATACCTATAATATGACGGGGGCTAATTTGGCTACAACGAGTCAAGAAAAAGATCTTGGAGTCATTGTGGATAGTTCTCTGAAGATGTCCGTACAGTGTGCGGAGGCGGTCAAAAAAGCAAACAGGATGTTAGGGATCATTAAAAAGGGGATAGAAAATAAGACTGCAAATGTATTATTGCCCTTATATAAATCCATGGTACGCCCACATCTCGAATACTGTGTACAGATGTGGTCTCCTCATCTCAAAAAAGATATTCTAGCACTAGAAAAGGTTCAGAGGAGGGCAACTAAAATGATTAGGGGTTTGGAGAGTGCCTCGTATGAGGAACGATTGAAAAGGCTGGGCCTCTTCAGCTTGGAAAAGAGGAGACTGAGGGGGGACATGATAGAAGTATATAAAATTATGACGGATGTGGAAAAAGTGGACAAGGAAAAGTTGTTTAAATACTCCCATAATACAAGAACCAGGGGTCACCAAATGAAACTGATAGGTAGCAGGTTCAAAACAAATAAAAGGAAGTTCTTCTTCACACAACGCACAGTCAACTTGTGGAACTCCTTACCTGAGGAGGTTGTGAAGGCTGGGACTATAACAATATTTAAAAGGGAACTGGATAAGTTCATGGTGGCTAAGTCCATAAATGGCTATTAGCCAGAAAGGGGTTAAGAATGGTGTCCCTAGCCTCTGTTTATCAGAGGATGGAGACGGATGGCAGGAGAGTGATCACTTGATCATTGCCTGTTAGGTTCACTCCCTCTGGGGCACCTGGACACTGGCCACTGTCGGTAGACAGATACTGGGCTAGATGGACCTCTGGTCTGACCCAGTACGGCCTTTCTTATGTTCTTATGTTCTTAGGTAGGGGCTAAATTAGCGACTAGGACAGATTGCAGGGCAGGACCCTTGGGACTCCCTGGGCAGGGAGGAGCTGGTTTAGTAGCTGGGGCAGTGGGATGAGGGAGAAGAGCAGGATTTGTCTGTCTCTGAACAGGATGGGAACCTCCCCAAATAGAGAGGGCTGCAGGAGCCCCAGATGTGAGGCCAAAAATGAAGAGACCCAGGAAGGATCTGGGGTGGGTTGCTTGGGTTGGAGATGCCAGGAAGAGAGAGTATCCCAGCCTCGATCCCAAAACATTGCTGCTGCCCTCATCCCCAGAGCTGGATCAGAGCTAGCACCCTATGGAGGGAAAGGCCCTACTTCCGGGCCAGTTCCTGGTGAATTGTGCTTTGTGTTGGTCTCAGCCCAGCTCTGTACCGAGGTGCCGGGATGCATGAAGCAGATCGACGCTGGCAACGGGGAAGTGATCGGCCTGGATGAAGCCAGGGACGTCTATGTCCTATATGAAGGGAACTGGCTCAACGTGTCGGGGGGGGGGCCCATGAAGCATGTGTCTGTGGGGCCCGTGGGCATGTGGGCCGTGGACAGTCAAAACTATATCTATCGGCTGGTGGGCGGCTCCTGGCAGAAAACAACAGGTGCCATGAGGTGCTGGGGCTCGGGGGTGTCCTGAGGTGATGGGTCCTCCTCCCCAGGTTGGGATCCCTTTGGGACAAGGCAAGACCCCTGCTCTGCCATCTCAGCTGGGGTACACCTGCCGTACTGGCATCATTGGAGTATCAGCCGGGAGTGGGGACGGGGGAATCATGGAAATCGCTCCCTGGCCCATAGCTGGGTTAGCTTGAGCAGATGAGCTGGACAGAGAGCAGGAAACAACTAATCTAGTCACTAGAGACTTTATTATTAGGTGTATTATAGATTGAGCGTAGGGACCCCATCATGTCAGGTGCTGCACGGACCACAACTAACCGGCCCCCATTGCACCGAGGAGTGCACAGATGGTGACTGAGATTGGGGAGGGATCAATCCCCAGTTACTTCTTTCTCTTCCCTCGTCTCAGGGTTGCTTGCACAGCTCGATGCTGGGGGAGACCTGTTTGTGGGTGGTGTCAACTTCTCCATGGGCACCTGGTGCCTTTCACGACCAGGAGCCATTCTACAGCAGGGAAGCCCTGTCTTGCCCTGGACCTACATTGGCGGGAAGCTCAAATCATAGAATCATAGACTAATAGGGATGGAAGGGACATCATGAGGTCATCTAGTCCAACCCCCTGCTAAAAAGCAGGACCATTCCCACTAAATCACACCAGCCAGGATTTTGTCTAACTGGGCCTTAAAAATCTCCAAAGATGGAGATTCTACCACCTCCCTAGGTAACCCATTCCAATGCTTCACCACCCTCCTAGTGAGAAAGTTTTTCCTAATATCCAACCTTGACCTCCCCAGCTGTAATTTGAAACCATTGCTCCTTGTTCTGTCCTCTGCTACCATCAAGAACAGCCTAGCTCCCTCCTCTTTGGAGCACCCCTTCAAGTAGTTGAAGGTTGCTATCAAATCTCCCCTCAGTCTTCTCTTCTGTAGACTAAATAAGCCTAGTCCCTTCAGTCTCTCCTCATAAATCATGTGCCCCAGCCCCCTAATCATTTTTGTTGCCCTCCGCTGGACTCTTTCTAATTTGTCCACATCCTTTCTGTAGTGGGGAGCCCAAAACTGGACACAGTATTCCAGATGCAGCCTGACCAGTGTCAAAGAGGGGAATTATCACATCCCTTGATCTGCTAGCAACACTCCTACTGATGCAGCCTAATATGCCATTGAACTTTTTGGCAACAAGGGCACACAGTTGGCTCATATTCATCTTCCCGTCCACCATAACCCCCAGATCCTTTTCTACAGCGCTGCTACTTAGCCGATCAGTCCCCAGCCTGTAGCAGTGCATGGGATTTTTTCGTCCTAAGTGCAGGACTTTCACTTGTCTTTGTTGAACCTCATGAAGTTTCTTTTGGCCCAGTGTTCCAATTTGTCCAAGTCTCCCTGGTTCCTGTCCCTGCCCTCCAGAGTATCTACCATTCCCCCTAACTGGGTGTCATCCGCGAACTTACTAAGCACGCAGTCTATTCCATCATCAAGATCATTAATGAAGATGTTGAATAGAACCGGCCCCAGGACTGACCCCTGGTGCACTCCACTTGTTATCGGTTGCCAACCAGACATCGATTCCTACCCGCTGAGCCCGTTGATATAGCCAGTTTTCGATCCACCTTATGGTCCACTCGTCCAACCCATACTTCCTTAACTTGCCGACGAGAATGCTGTGGGAAACCGTATCAGAAGCCTTGCTAAAGTCAAGGTATACCATGTCAATGGCTCTTCCCACATCCACAAATCCAGTCATCTTATCATAGAAGGAAATCAGGTTGGTCAGGCAAGATTTGCCCTTGGTGAATCCATGAGCTGTGGCTGGCGAGGCTGCTGGGGGGTGAATGCTGCCAATGAAGTTTGGTTCCACCACGGGATCTGGCTGGATAAGTGCAAGGGGACCCGTTGGGTGCATGTCCCAGGCTCGCTCAACATGATCGAGATTGGCACAGATGGGAACGTCTATGGGGTGAACAGCCTAGGGCACGCCTACCGCTGGTAAGGGGCCAGGCACCTCCCACCATTCACCTATGAGGCTAGGGCGACAGGTTGCTCTGCCCACTGCAGGCATTGGTGAAGGAAGGTGCAGGGGGATGGGGAACTAAGGGTCTAGGAGACATTGAACCAGTGGGAGCCCCTAGAGCCATGTTGGGAATCTGGAGGGCTCTCAGCCTGGACCGCACAGGTTGACACTGCGCAGGGCAGGAGGAAGCTGGGCCCTGGGACAAGAGGAAGGGGCAAGGAAGGGGCCAAGGAAGTCAGCTCTGGAGTTGGGCTCTGGGTAGGGGGATGAGTGGTGCAGCACCAAGCAAAGCACCCATGCCATTTGCTCCTTTCCTGTCACCCAGCCCTACCAGTCAAAGGGGGCTATTGTCTGTGTGTCCCTAGGGGGCAATGGGTGACTAGTGTGACGCATGTCCAGCAACTTATGTGCTCTGCCATCCTCCCAAGCCTCCATTGAGACCATGGGTGCTGGGAACACACTGCTCTGCTCAGTGGGCTGGAGGGTGCTGTGCCAGGCTGGGGGATCCCAGGGAGCAACTAGGGTCAGGGGAGTTGGTGGGGCGGGGGTGGAGTTGGGAGGGTCAGGGTCTATTCCAGGGCTAGTTGGCACTAACCCAATCCCACTGGCTGCTCTCACAGGGATGGCATCACTGATGTTAATGCCGTGGGCACCACCTGGACCCACATGAGTGCCATCAGCACCAGCTGCAAGCACATGACCTATGATCTGGGCTTGCTGTGGGTCATCACCATTGACAGCAAGGTCTGAGCCTGTGCACCCTCTGCTTCATGGCCTGCCAACCCCCTCTCACTGCCTACTCCCTCCAGTCTGCCAGAGGCGCCCAGCTCCCCTCTTCCCCCAGCCTTCTTCATGTCCCTTTCCTCACCTCCTGGCTCTGTCAAGACCAACACTGTGCCCAAGCAGGAGAACAGCACTGGGGTGGAGGGTAGGAGGGGACTTGGGGCTGATGCTGGGGCAGTACAGGAGACAGGCTGTTGCTGCCCCAAGGAAAACCAGCCTGTGGGGAAGAGCTCTCTGCAAAAGATTCCAAGGCTGGTGAGTTTCCCTCTACTCCAGCCAGAGCAGGGAAAAAGTAGCTAGCAGAGGATGGTTTCAATTCATTGACCTCTTGGTTATAGGCCCAGCATGCGTCCACTGCACCACTCTGCTATGGAAGCTGCTTTTTCATGGTATTTGGTACTGGGCTGATCATAAGGATAAGCTTGCCTCAGAGACTTGGGCCTGCCACTGAGGCTATGTACACACTACCATTTTTAACGCGCAATAATCCTCTTCCGCATTAATTCTCCCGTGGCTGTTGTTGCGCGAGATCGCGTACACACTATGCTTGCTCTAACGGAACAAAGCCCCCCCCCTTCTGAGCGCAGTCCTCCAGGAAAGCGAAGGGGATTGTGGGTACGTATCCCAGAGTCCCCAGTATCATCTCCCGTGGTGCATTCCGCTACTGACGCTACCCAGCGGTTGCCAATAGCAACGAGCGCGAATTTCAAATTGAAGCAACCTTCTTCTCGGCACTGCCTTTTCAGAATCGACATGGATTCAGCTGTGATCTTGAATGCTGCCTTCAGCATTGTGAACACAGCCCAGATTCTGTTGCGGTTTGCCTTTGGCTATGATTCGGAGCATGACACGGATGACTCGGTCTCGGATGATGACAGCATTGAAAACCAAACGGACATTCTGATCAGTTTCGCGGACCAGCAACACAGCCTGAACCGCCGTGTTTGGTCCCGGCAGACGAGCACAGACTGGTGGGAACGAATCGTCCTTCAGCTGTGGGATGATGATCAGTGGCAACAGAACTTTAGAATGCGGAAAGCCACATTTATGGAGCTATGCCAGGAGCTTGCCCCTGCCCTTCGATGCAAGGACACGAGGATGAGACCCGCCATGACCGTGGAGAAGCGTGTGGCTATCGCACTTTGGAAACTGGCGACTCCAGACTGCTACCGCTCGGTCGCAAACCAGTTTGGGGTTGGACGCTCGACCGTTGGAGTGGCACTGTCACAAGTATGCAGAGCCATCAACCGTCTTCTGCTCGGGAGGATGGTGACCCCGGGAAACGTGAGGGAGATCATCGCAGGATTTAATGAGTTGGGCTTCCCGAACTGTGGGGGTGCAATAGATGGGACTCACATCCCTATTCTCGCTCCCGACCACCTTGCCTCTGAATACATCAACAGGAAAGGATACTTTTCGATGGTTCTACAGGCACTGGTGGACCACCGTGGTCGCTTTATGGACATTAATGCTGGCTGGTCTGGAAAGGTGCACGATGCACGCATCTTTAGAAACTCTGGACTATTCAGAAGGCTACATGCTGGAACATTTTTTCAAGACGAGAAAATAATTGTGGGCGGTGTAGAGATGCCAGTGGTGATACTTGGGGACCCCGCCTACCCACTGATGCCATGGCTCATGAAGCCGTACACCGGGAAGTTGGATCCTGACAAGGAGCGTTTCAATTACCGGTTAAGTAGATGCAGAATGGTTGTGGAGTGTGCCTTTGGCCGTTTAAAAGCGCGCTGGAGAGCGCTGTATGGCAGGCTAGATCTCCACGAGGACAGGATCCCATTAGTTATTTCGGCTTGCTGTGTTCTTCACAATATATGTGAAAGCCGGGGGGAGAGATTCAGGAACTCTTGGACCACTGAGGCACAACGTCTGGAAAATGCCTACCAGCAACCAGACACGAGGGGTATCCGGGGGGCGCAGCTAAGGGCAGTTCGCATAAGGGATGCGTTAAAAACCCATTTTAGTACTGTTGGTTAAAATTGTACCTTTGAATATAGTTACTAACCATTTCCTATATGTTTCAACTGTTAAAAATTAAGCTTTAGAAATTTTGTGTTTTTCCCCTGTAAACATTCATTGAATCAAAAACCGTTAATGTTAAATTAATGAAACAAATAAAGAAAGTCTGATTAAGTTTAACAAGGATTCAACTTTATTTAATTAACATTGATCAAAACTCGGGTTTGAGGGGAGTAGGGACTAAAGGTGGGTGTAGGTGCGGGACTCAACTACATATGTTGGGGGAGGGGTTCTGTTAGGGTTACACCATGGATGTCCATGGTGGTCTAAAAACTGTCTGGGGGGGGAATGTGGCGTGGATGCACTGAAAGGCATATGAGGCTGATGATGGGGGGTGCGAGCCTGTAGCAGACCGACCATGGTCTTGAGGAGGTTGGTCTGCTCCTGCATGATGCCTATCAGGGCATCCTTCTGCTGCTCTCTCCTCGCACTGCTCTGTCTCCTGTCCTGCCTGCACTGCCTCCTCCATTGCCTTGTCTCCCTCGCAGAAGCCTCATGGAACTGCATGAGCTCCTGGAAGACGTCTTCCTTGCTCCTGCGAGGCCTCCGCCTTATCCTCCTCAGACGCTCAGCTGCAGCTGTAGACTGTCCACCGAAGGTCATTCCTGTTCAGATATGAAAAATGTAGAATGCCGCTATTGTTCTCGCCACGGTCAGGAGCAAATGATGTTGTTCTCCCCACACATTCCTTCAATACACAAGAGGGGACCTATGGGGGGGCGGTAACAGATTTCCCAAAGCTTGGTACGGGTTGCAGAGCTAGTACAACGGAGAGTTGACTATTGCCACACCAAGTTCTGATCCCGTGCCCGAGATGGCTGAAATAGAGGCAGATCTCACACTGCTTAGAGTGCCTCTGCAAGCGAGAATGCATCTCCTTCATGTTGCCGACTTCAAGCCGGGACCTTACGCTGCAGGACTGTGCGCAGCAATGTTGCCCGCAGGAGTGCTTGCGAGTCTGAAAGGAAGAGTGTCCCTGAATGGTGGAGTGCAAAGGAATGCTCTACCATGTAATCTCAAGAGAAGACTCTGGAAATATTTGGATGACGCGTTCAGTGAGTTGAAAGGGAACGACTACTTGGAAATCGAGGCATACATCGATGACCTTTTTAAGTAATGCTAGTAACACCTTTACAGTTCTGTAAGGAACAGAACTGAGGACACCGAAAACAAAAACCCCTTGCAAAAAAACCATGTCTACGCTGAGCTGTAGCACCTAGAATAGAGGACATTGCGAACGGGACTTACCAGAGCTGCCTTCTGATGATTCCTGGGTAGGCGTGGAGAAGGAATCAGTGGAGCTTGTTTCTGGCTGGGTGGAAAATAACTCCTGGCTCCCCGGGTCAGTGGCTCCGTTCTCTCCGTCCTCGTAGTCTTCTTCTTCTGATTCCTCGTCCACAATTGCCTCGTCGCCTTCTGCTGCCTTCTCTGTTTGGGGTGCAGTCTCCGAGGTGTCTACCGTGCAGTTCGGGGTGGTTGTGGGATCGCCGCCCAGGATCGCCTCCAGCTCCTTATAGTACTTGCACGTTGCTGGCGCGGAGCCAGAGCGCCGGTTAGCCTCTCTGGCTCTGTGAAATGTTATCCGCAGCTCCTTCACCTTTGCCCGGCACTGCAGGGTGTCTCGCTCGTACCCCTTTTCGGTCATGGCTTTGGATATTTGACCGAAAATGTCAAAATTCCTCCGGCTGCCACGTAACTGTGACTGCACGGCGGACTCTCCCCAGATGCCGATCAAGTCCATCACCTCTGATGCTGTCCAGGCTGGAGCTCGTTTGCTGCGGCGCGACGACATTGCGAGCGAAGCACACAGAGGCAGCAGCACCGAACAGCGAGGCAGAAGGGAGAGTGGTGAATTCAAAAATTCGCGGGACAGAAGAGGAGGTCGGGAAAAATGACGTCACGACGATAGAGTACAGGCGGAAGTGCAGAAGGGATGGAATTTGAATTGTGGGCCATTTCCGTTATATTCACATTGCGCGATAAGCGTACACACACTGGCAATCGCGCAACAACTATTCCGCGTTAGCAGCAACCACGCTCGTTTAGGTGGTTTACATTTTGCGCAAAAAGAAGGGACTTAACGCGGAATAACTGTAAGATGTGTGTGTACGCTCTGTTTGTTATTGCGCATTAAAGGGCTTTATCGCGCAATAACTTTGTAGTGTGTACAAGGCCTGAGTTAGACCCAGGAACACTACAAGGCCTCTACTGCCAGACTCACTGTCCCTGCCAGCTATCAGGGGGAGAGCAGGGGCCTGGGATACTCACAGACACCGAGCAGGGCACAGATGCACATATGGCCTGGGGGGCTGCTGTGAACAGCACCAGCTCACTAAGGGGAGCATGATGCTGACAAAAAATAGCCCTACTTTGAGCCTAAGCTTCAGGAACTCTTCCTCCAGCCCTGGGTGCCCCCAGCAAACCCTGCAGCTTGAGCTGGGATTGCTCCACCCTCAACTGCTGGAATCAGCAGGGTTGGAGGGATGTTTTCTCCCTTTCCTTTTGCATTCACCCCTTTCCCAATGTCCTGAAATCTGCTGGCCCAATTATGGGTGGGGGAGGCAAATCCTACTGCTG
>ML688283.1:1762204-1792372 GCA_007922175.1 Pelusios castaneus | reverse complement strand
CCTAAATTTCTTGATGGACAGTTTATAACCATTTGTTCTGGTGTCCACATTGGTGCTGTACTCAAATAATTCCTCTCCCTCCCTGATATTAATCCTTCTGATGCATTTATAGAGAGCAATCATATTCCCCCCTCAACCTTCTTTTGGTTAAGCTAAATAAGCCAAGCTTCTTGAGTCTCCACTCATGAGGCAGGTTTTCCACTCCACAGACCATCCTTGTAGCCCTTCTCTGCACCTGTTCCAATTTGAATTCATCCTTTTTAAACATGGGGGACCAGAACTGCACACAATATTCCAGATGGGGTCTCACAAGTGCCTTGTACAGCGGTACTGACACCTCCCTGTCTCTACTTGAAATACCTCTCCTCATACATCCTAGAACCGCATTAGCTTTTTTCATGGACACATCACATTGGCGGCTCCTAGTCATTCTATGATCAATCATTACTCCCAGATCCTTCTCCTCCTCAGTCCTTTCCAACTGATGCGTCCCCAGCTTATTGGAGAAAGGCTTGTTATTTGTCCCTAAAGGCATGACCTTGCACTTCCCATTATTAAATTTCATCCTGTTCCTGATACTCCAGTTTACAAGGTCATCCAGATCTTTCTGTATTGTATCCCGATCCTTCTCCATATCGGCAATACCTCCCAACTTGGTGTCATCCGCAAACTTTATTAGCACATTCCCGCTTTTTGTGCCAAGGTCAGTAACAAAAAGGTTGAACAAGATCGGCCCCAAGACAGATCCCTGAGGGACTCCACTGGTAACCTCCCTCCAGTTTGACAGTTCACCCTTCAGTATGACCCGCTGTAGTCTCCCTTTTAATCAGTTCCTTAACCACCTTACTATATTCATACTGATCCCCATCTTCTGTAACTTATCTAATAACTCCCTATATGGAACTGTATCAAATGCCTTGCTGAAATCTAAGTAAATTAGGTCCACCGCATTCCTTTTATCTAAAAAAATCTGTTATCCTTTCAAAAAAGAAGATCAAGTTGGTCTGGCATGATTTCCCTTTTGTAAAGTCATGTTGTATTTTATCACAGTTACCGTTATCCTCTATAGTCTTAAGTATTTTCTCCTTCAAAATTTTCTTCAAGACCTTGCATACTACCAAGGTCAAACTAACAGGCCTGTAGTTACCCGCATCATTTTTATTCCCTTTCTTGAAAATAGGAACTACATTAGCGATTCTCCAGTCATACGGTACAACCCCCGAGTTTACCTATAATATGGAAGACCCAAGTTTAAATATATGCTACAGTGACTAATTATTTATGAAAAGTGGAACAGCTCTACAAGAAAAGACTGAAAGAGATTTATACCAGAATATCCCATAGAACAGTGTCTAGGTCTCCTGTGTTGTGGGAGATCCAAAGTCACATCCCTTCTCCACATCAGAAAGAGGGAAATTAAACCTGGGCCTCCTATGTCCTAGGTGAATGCTCTAACCATTGGCCAAAAGATTATAAAAAGTGAGCCCCCACTTTTCCCTCCATTCTTTTTGTGAAGCCTATCCTTTTGCTTTAGCCAGAGGACATCACTTTTTGCCAAAATGCCTAGGAGGGAAAAAAAAAACCCAACATTTTTTGCATCAAAATAAAACATTTTGTTTTGACACTACTGAAACATTACAACTGGTTTCCATCTGCATTATTTTTTGCTTTGTGATTCCTTAAAAAAGTCATTTTCTGTTCTAAGCCCCTCCCTTTTGGGGGAGGGTAGGAGGAATTGTCAGCAAACCAAAACCCCCATTATTTGTTCAACTCTACCTCTGGTAAATTAAAGGCAAAAGCTTTGATTGATACAATTCCCAAATGTTCAGGTGACCGTACAAAACTTCTCAAAACATTTTGTGGTCTTCTTTCTTCCATCCTACATCAATATCAATCTGCTTCTTAACTTTCTTAGACACCTACCTTCATTTCCAGTCAAATAATCAACACGATGTCTCTCTCCCTCCAATACTGAGTCTTCAACCTGGACTTCCCTTGACACTTGTTTTATTGTTTTGGTTTTTTTCTTCCCTCATACCACCATCCTCTACATTTGCCACTCCAAAACAACAGAATATATACTTCTGCAAGCACCCATAACATAGTAGTCAATAGGCCAACAGTGAGACCCATGCCAAACTGTACATTGCAATCGATACAATTTCACACAGTAACAACTAGGTATGGGGCTTCTCTGACAGCAGAATACTTAATTAAACAAGGTCCTAATTAGTTAAGTTTGGTATTTGGGCTAGGAAGTATACAAGATCTTTCCCTTCTAAACCAGATTCTCTGTCCCTAGTTCCAGTCTTTCTGAATTTGCCAGCCACAAATGTTATATGGTTAATGTCCACTATTAGCAATTCAGCTTTTAACTATGCATTCTAGAGCCTCATTACATTTTTCTACACAAGTCTCTGTACCAAAATAGATTGTTCACACTGACCAAAAAGACTTCCGGATGGTTACGATAACCGAACATTCAAAAAGAAAACCCTATGAATGACAGAAAATACACCAGTTTAACACTATTTTTCAAACTGGCCTTATGGCTTAAGACCATATGAATCTTGCTGTAAGCACAAAGAGGAAAGAACGGGGTCATAAAGCACTCCTATGTGATTGCTATGCTTTTTGTGGGTAGCTGTGAAGGGAGGAAGACTACTTTCTGGAATATGACTCTACTCCTCCAACATCTTTCATGTCTAGTAGACAGGTAGGTGCCAGGAATAAACAGAGTCTCGATTTTGTTCCACCCCCACGCACTGTATTGGTCACTGAGCAGACACAGCAGGGGAAATAATCCGCAGCAGTATAAAATTATGCCAATTCTGTCCCCTGACCCCCACCCCCTCACAAACCTAAGCAATGGGAAACCAGAGATTAGATCGTAACTCTGGGTCATAATCTAGTTCCTGGCCATCTCCTGGGGTAGCACAACCACCTGCTCTCCCATACTCAGGGAGAAAAGCCATAGTTTAGTCCAGTAACAGTGTCTAACACCAGACTCACCAGCAGGGTGCCTCCTGGTGGTGTTGCTGGGGAATCAGGCTCAAATGGGCCACCTGCTGGCAATCTGTGGATCTGCTTCTCCACAAGCACAACTCTAGTCCCATGTCCGTTTGTGGGGTCTAAGCCCTGCAGTCAAGCCCGTGGTCACCCTTTCCGGAGTACAACTAACCCCACTGGCCCACTTTGCGGCAGTGGCTGTAGTTAGTCTCTCCACCATTTCCGTGCAGTCCTAGTCCAGCTCGCTAGTGTCCAGCCCACAGTTTAAAACAATCTAGGAGCCAGTGAGTCTGTGCCCCTCCTGGCACCTCAGTGGCTGACCATCCCCCATGTGAAGCCGCTGTCTGCTCCTGGGCCCTTACACTCAGTCCACTGCTCCAGCATTCCTCTGGTTCAGGATCCCTGGCCACTGGTCAGCTCACTATGGACGCACTGTGAGCTCTCCATGGTCCTGAGCCATACAGCCTGATAGCAAGGAGACACCTTCTCCCTTCCAGCACCCCAGGCAGACTGAGTGGCTAGCTCTGTTGCTCCTTGCTTTATACTGGCCACTCACCCCCCATTGGCTGCTGCAGCCAGGCCCCTTTTTTAACCCTTGACAGGCCAGTTAACCCTTTCCTGGCCATAGTGGAGCCACTGCACCACTACAAGTCCTAAAATAACCTGTTATCTGATATAATTTATCACTGTGATGCATCACAACTTATTGTTTATAATCAGTTATGTAATGCAATCTGACCATTTTCCTGGGCAAAATGCAATTTTGTTTCAATACTCTGGAAACGAATTGTATTGAAAATTTAGAAAAACGAAACAAAACAAAACAAAAAAACCCAAACAAACACACACCCAAGTGTTCATAATCTTATTTGAAGGCTGGAATTTTAAGGATGTTAGGCACCAACTACCATTAGCATTCAGATGGAGTTGGCACTTGACTGCCCTTTGCAGAATCCCAGCCTATATGTTCAAATTAATACTGCTACTCAAATTAAGATTCTGGTTATATTTTTCTAATTCAAATATGGAATTCTGAATTGACCCCATGCATTTCAAATTATGTATACGAGCATTGATAAGATTATTAACGATCTAGAAATTATTAAAGGAAGAACATCATATAATCAGTTATCAAGAAATTCATCCTTATGAACCAAATTCAAAAGTGATAGTATAAGTCAGACCCTCCTTCACAAGGATTCCTTTAGGTCAACTTATACCATTTCTACTTATGTGAAAGGAGGTTCCTTCAACGAGATGTACCTGAGAAGCTAGAAGATGTAAATCAAATATCTCCCTTCCATCTTTTAGTTTGCAACTCACAGACTCTTTTGACTCCTTAGCATGTAAGTTAGACCAGGGGTTGGCAAATTTTGCCAGCCCCCATGCCAGCCTCACCCACTACACCCTCAGCAGGTGTCAGGGGCAGGGCCAAAAGGTCCCGGGTGGGTCCAAAAGGTGCCAGGGGTGTGGCCAGGAACTCCTCCTCCCTGCTGGCCCCTCCCCCATGCATGGGGCTCCTGTCCCCTGCTGGCCATGCTCTCCAGCAGGGGAGGTGAGGCCAGCAGGGGATAGGAGCCCCATGTACCACAGCTTCTTTTTCCTGCAGGCCCTGATCTCCACTGGGAAAGTGTGGTCAGCGGGGCCTAGAGCAGCAGCACGCAGCTCTTGTGGCCCCAGGCCATGCTGGGGGGGCAGGGCCAGCGGGGGAAGTCTGAGCAGTGCTGCGTGCTGCTCAGGATCAGCCCACATGCCATGTTTGGCATGAGTGCAGGGGGTTGCCGACCCCTGAGTTAGACCTACATAGGGTTACTTGTGCATTAGTAGCATGGATGTAAATAGATCTAAGTGTCTGTAAGGCTTCTGTCTTTGAAGCAACTTGTGTAAATGGATTCCTATTCCTCCAGGAAGAATCTCTGAAGTCAGTGGGGCTCTACATGGGTGCAAGGATTCACTGTCATATCACAGTTTGCATGACAGGGGCTCGAGTGTACGGGGTTAAGACTCATACATCTTATGCATAACTTCTGATTTTGTCTTGTACAAATTTCAAAGTTGTACATGACAGGTAGCAAAAGCCCTCCACGGGTTCACTGAAAGAGAAATAAAGAATAAAGGTTCCAAAGGGGGTAGCCATGTTAATCTAGTTCAGCAAAACAAACAAGGAGTCTAGTGACCCCTTTAGGGACTAATAACTTTATTTACCACATGAGCTTTTCTCCCACAAAAGCTCATGCAATAAATAAATTTGTTAGTCTTTAAAAGTGCCACTAGATTCCTTGTTTATTTAAAGAATAAAGGTCTGGCTTATGCTGTGAAGCATTACTAGAAAAGCTTGCTTTTTGTCTGCACAGCCTTGCAAATAATATCATACTCAGTTTTGAGTTCTGCCAACAAAATCCTCATCTTTTTCAGGTGAAACTAAACCACTTCCCCCAAGCAATTTAAGCCCTCTCCCAGTACATTTCTGCCAGCACAGTGCCAGCATGGACAGTAAAATACCTGAACAAGTAAGCCTCCAGGAATACATTCACAATGTAGCTGTCTCTGCAGCATTAAGTGTTCTGGTCAAATTTTTGAACTCAGCTGCATGATTAAGTCTGACTGTCCTTCCCATTATAAAATTGAAACATCTTTCATTATATTTTCGTGGTGTTCTGGTATCCAAACAAAGTATTCACTGTTATGTTAAAAACTTTTGATTTTCAGATGTTTAGACCACAGAGGCTCAAATATAACTTACCACAGAAGAAATAATCTAAAACACTGATTTTCAGAGTTCTTAATATTTCTCTACTTATAAAGAAGAAAAGATAAGCTGCAGTTTTAATGGAATCTTATAAAGCATATGAACCATACTATTATTTGTCACAAGCAACAGGGAGTCTAAGCTAACAATGTTTACAATTTCTCATCTGTGAAAAATATCTATTAGTGGTCTTATTCCTTTTGTAGAGTTAAAGTGTATTGGAGAACTCCAGAGACTCTGGCTATGTACACATGATCAGATTAAAGCGCAACATGGCAATCGCGCTATAAAAAACACGTGTCCTTTATTGCGGGATAACGCGTACACACGTCGCTCCTTGTAACGCAACAGAATTCTTTGCAATATCGCGGTGTAGCGCAATGAATTCTGGGCACCTATCCCACAGTTCAATTTTCCCTCAATCGGCGCTTGGAATCATGGGATGAAGGAAAGGAATGCAGAGCGCCATGGGTAAACTCTCAGTTTCCCGTGGTGCACTGTGTTCCCCTTGCGTCTTCCTCGTTGCCAATAGCAACTCGCGCCTATTTTCAACAGTGCAGTGACGCACTGCACCACTTGTGAGCAATCACAACAGCGACAGCATGGATCCTGCTCTGATCTCCACTGTCGCCTTCAGCATTCTAAATACATCTCGACTGGTTGCTCAGTACGCAATGAGCTCCGAGTCAGACGAGGACGCTGAGGAGCAGGGGCTGATCGATGCCATGCAGAACAACAGCACCGTGTTGCTCAGCTCCTTCACCGATCATCTGCACACGGTGCAACGCCGTTTCTGGTCGCGAGAGACGAGCACCGAGTGGTGGGATCGCATTGCTATGCAGCTGTGGGATGACGAGCAGTGGGTACAGAACTTTCGAATGCAGAAAGCAACCTTTCTGGAGCTGTGTTCCCAGTTGGCCCCTGCCCTGCGACATAAAGACACCAACATTAGGTCAGCCCTAACCATGGAGAAGCGTGTTGCAATTGCTGTCTGGAAGATGGCGACTCCTGACTGCTACCGGTCGGTTGCAAAACAGTTTGGAGTCGGGAGGTCCACCGTCGGATTAGCCCTCTCACAAGTCTGCCAAGCCATCAATCGCGTTCTGCTACGGAGGACGGTGACGTTGGGCAATGTTCGTGAGATTGTGGACGGCTTTGCTGCTATGGGATTCCCTAACTGCGGGGGAGCCATAGACGGCACACACATCCCTATTTTGGCTCCAGACCATCTCACGACTGAGTACATCAGCAGGAAGGGCTACTTCTCCATGGTGCTGCAAGCACTCGTGGATCACAAGGGGCATTTTACAGACATCAATGCTGGGTGGTCTGGAAAGGTGCACAATGCCCGCATTTTCAGGAACACTGGTCTGTACCGGAAGCTGCAAGGGGGTACCTTCTTCCCTGGTCAAAAAATTACAGTGGGGGATATGGAGATGCCCATAGTCATCCTCGGAGACCCAGGATACCCACTGATGCCATGGCTCATGAAGCCGTACACCGGGAACCTAGATCGCAGCAAGGAGCGGTTCAATTACAGATTGAGCCGCTGCAGAATGACTGTGGAGTGTGCCTTCGGCCGTTTAAAAGGGCACTGGCGATGTTTGTATGGGAGGCTGGACTTGGCAGAGGACAACATCCCTGCTGTGATTGCGTCGTGCTGTGTCCTTCATAACATTTGTGAAAGTAGGGGAGAAAAGTTTTCCCTGGGATGGGCTATGGAGGCACAGCGCCTCGAGGAAGCATATGAACAGCCGGCCACTAGGAGTATTAGGGGGGCCCAAGGAGAAGCTGCTCGCATAAGGGAGGCACTCAGGGACCATTTCAATGATGCCCTCCCCTAGTTAACTTCCAGGACGCATCAGGTGCACCTCATGAGATTTTCAATGTGTACAAATAAAGCCACTCTTCAAATTATTTGGCAGTGTTTTTATTAAAACCTAAAGGTGGCGGAGTTACAGGTGGGTGCAGCTGCGGGTCTCTAAAAAGTAGCTCTGGGGGGGACTGGATGTTGCAGTGTACCAGGGGAACGGGTGGCCTTCAAAGAAATTCTTTGAAGGACTACGGAGTGTGGGAGGCAGACACAGCTGAACTATATGTAGTGGAGCCCGTACATTAATCGCCTGGGTCTAAAAAGCAATCATGCTCTTGAGCAGTTCTGTTTGCTCCTTCATTACGCTTATCAGTTCGTCCCTGTGTTTCTGCCTCCTCTGTTGGGATTCCTCTCTCCAGGCTCGATTCTCCCTCGAGGATTCCTGTGCTGTTTTCAGCAGGTCCTGAAACATATCTTCCCTGTTTCTTCGAGCACACCGCCGAATGTTTCTCATGCGGTCAGCTGGGGTAGACACCGGCCTTGTGAAGGTCGAATCTAAAAAAAAATAATAATAATAAAGCTGTTGTTAACACATAGCCTAGATAACCAATGTAACCTTCCAGTAGCACATTCCACTGGAAGGTGCAGGGCAGTCAACATCCGAGGCTTCGCTGAAGCGGACAAGGTACGTCCTAATAGAAAGCTTACTGGGGCCTAACATTCTGCACAGGGCACACAGATAGAACCCGATATCTCTCTCCTCAGAGTGCCCCTGCCAGCTAGAATAAATATCCTACATGCCACCAGTTGCAAGCCAGGGCCGTATGCTGCTGCACTGTGTGCTGCCATGGTTCCCAGGGCTGTGCATTGCAGCTGGCGAGGCAGAGTATCTGTCTTTGGGAGCGTAGACACAAACGCTCTCCCATCTAACCTGAGTAGTAGGCTCTGGAGGTACATTGAGGAAACCTTTACTGACCTAAATACAGATGATTTTTTGACAATCACTGATGGTGTTGATGCACTTTTAATGAATGCAGAGTAAAGAGCGTGCACAGCAGGGACTGAGACAGCAAGCACCCCCGACCCGGACATTGATATTTTAACAGGAGCCATAGCTGCACAAAAGAGAAACGTACCAGAACCCCCCCTCTGCCGCCTCAGAGGACACACTGCAATTCATATCTTGGGTGGAGGTCTCAGTGGGGGTGCAGAAAAACTCCTGGCTACACGCTGTTGTACTTTCCTCCAGGTCATCCTCCATCTCCTCCTCCTCATCGATCACGTCCTCATCCTGCTTGGGTCTGGCATTCACTGGATGAGGGGGGGCCGATGTATCCACGGGACTCTTTGCAGTGGTTGTGAAGTCCCCACTGAGGATGGCTTCTATCTCCTTATAGTACCTGCATGTCGCAGGCGCTGATCCAAAATGGCAGTTTGCCTCCTTCGCTCGGTGATAGGTTATTCTTAGCTCCTTCACCTTTGATCTGCACTGCACAGTGTCTCTATCATAACCTCTCTCTGACATGCCCCGAGAAATTATGCCAAATGTATCATAATTTCGCCTACTGCCGTGTAGCTGCGCCTGCACAGTGGACTCTCCCCAGATGCTGATCAGGTCCAGCACTTCTGCCATGCTCCAAAGGGGTGCACGTCTTCCACGACGGGCCGCCATTGCTACTGATGATCGGAGCTGCACTCCACTCCACGAGAAAGAGAACAGGAAGTGAAACAGATGAGAAATTCGAAAATCCCGGGAATCTGATCAGGGCAGGGACTGTTTCGTCACGGCCACAGAGCGGGTGGGAGGAAAACCAGAGAGGACGACTTTGGAATGCTGGGACACTTCCAGAGGCCAATCATTGCGCAGTAAGTGTACACACGAGTGGAAAGGCGCAACAGCTGTTCCGCATTAACTGCTACCACCCTCGTCGAGGTGGTTTTTGTATTGCGCTACAACAAGGCAGTTAACGCGCAACAGCCCTATTGCACATGTGTACGCTGTTGTTGGTATCGCACGGTAATGATTTTTAATGCGCGATAAAGTGATCGTGTGTACAAGGCCTCTGTTTAAAGGAAAATTTTATTTGAGACACAAACATATTTCCTCCAGGCATTATGCTGCTGTACCAGCTCTCCAATTTTATTTACTTTCTTGTAATTGTAACTCTGCATAACTCTTTCTATTTTGAGGTGTTTGATGAATTAATTATAAACAGTAACAGGATTCTTCAGTGTTTGTGGTGGGGGGAAGAGATCAATTTAGTGTTAATTAGATCATATTGCAAGATACACAAATGATCCTCCAGGGATAGAAATTAGGATAGCAGGATATTCTTTTTATAGGGTGGTGTTTGTTTGTTTGTTTGCACCATTTGTACCACATCTTTTAGTAAGCAATTATCTCACTAAAACTATGAAATCACAACTTTTAAATTTTACAGGGAGAATCAATGGATATGTCTACACTTGCACTTTTAAGTCGACTTTAACTAAGTCGACTTAGTGTGTCTACACTTAAAATTAAAGTCGACTTAAAGGGGAACTTACAAAGTCGACCTAGAGCGTCCACTCTTGATGCTCTAGGTCGACTTTGTGGGGCTAGGGGGACCTTGGGCAGGTCCACAGTGGTGGGGGGGAGCACCCCCTGTGTACAATGGGGCAAAGGGGGACAGGGACCCTGTCAGGGCAGAGCCCTGTGTGTGACACTGTCTGGATTTAGGGAAGCATTTATGATATTATTTTCTATGGATATCTCATAAATGCTATAATCCATAGGAACTATGTCATGTTTGGTATCAATAGAAAGGTAGTAATTTGCTGGTAATTTGATTATATAGTTTATGTCTAGGAATTCTATTTTGATTAGAAGTTAAGAATTTGATGTTATATCCATACTTTAACTTGTGTCATTCTGGAGAAATGTCTTAGACGGGAGGGAGTGAACAACCATTGTCTCCTTAATGTTTAGGAATTTGCCAGGTGATATGGTTCCAGGGAGTAAACTGATAAGCCATTAAGGAGACAATGGTTGTTCACACCCTCCGTCTAAGTCATTTCTCCAGAAGGACACAAGTTAAAGTATGGATATAACATCAAATTCTTAACTTCTAATCAAAATAGAATTCCTAGACATAAACTATATAATCATTCCCAGCAAATTACTACCTTTCTATTGATACCAAACATGACATAGTTGTTATGGATTATAGAATTTATGAGATATCCATAGAAAATAATATCATAAATGCTTCCCTAAATCCAGACAGTGTCACACTGTGCCCACATGCCCTGCCCTTTGGGGGGCATGCCAGGCTCCCCTTGTGCCCCCCCCCGGCAGGGAGGGCATTGGTGTAGTCCTGGGGTAGCCCTAAGTCGACTTAGGGCTACCCCAGGGCTACACTGGCTTAATTCGACTTTAGAAAGTCGAATTAAGCCTTAGGTCGAGTAGAAAGGTGGTTTAATAAAGTCAACTTTATTTTCCTTAAGTCGGCTTTATTTTCCTTAAGTCGTCTTAAGCAAAGTGTAGTGTAGACGCAGGGCACATTAAGTCGACTTAAGCCAAGCTTAAGTCAACTTAATTTACCAGTGTAGACGCAGCCAATGTGTGCACTAATTAGAGCCTCTATGGCACATGTAACAGGAATAGGATTTCTGTGTGTCTTTTTCATTTGTCACAATTCTTTATTCGGCCTCCATCCTCAGAATCTTAGATTAGTTAATTCTATGTTGCGTGTTCTACAGCTAAGAAAAATGTTTAGTGTAGTTCTCAGATATTATTTTTTGGAATAAATAATGAAGTGCTTATTCACTTTTTTCTTTAGACTTAAATTGGGCAACATTGATTTTCAAAGGAGTTTTAACTGAGTAAAGATCTCAGGATTTGGCCAAAATATCATTGGAAGTGGTCATTAACAGTGACATCTGGTTTCTTTTAATATGCACAGAATAGGGAGTGAATTAATACAAATTGTTAGCAGTCCTTGCACAGGGAGCCTTGAAGCACAGTAATTTAATGCTGTACTCAGAGAGAAGTGTAGACAGTGGGCTAAAGGAATGAGAAACAAAAGTTCATAGTTAGTGCAACGTTTGAGTAAATACATGCATCTTGTAATATAAAATAAATGTAGTTAGATTTGTGATTTATTTCCAATTCTAATGGAGACTGTCTTTCAATCCAGTAAGCCTTGTTCTTGGGACAATTAGATTAAGCATTATGGATGTACACAAGTGATGTTAATAGGTCAGAGGTAATCTCTTAGTTACATGTTAACTAAGTTTACTAGTTCATATGCAGGACATTTACAGCTTTCTAGATCATAACCAGTGTGAAAGATTGATTTTAATCTGTCAATAGTTCATATACCATATACATCAAAAAAAAAAAAGGGGGGTAAAATGGAAAAACAGACTCTGTGTCTCTTTAAAGAACAGGTTTCAGATTAAAAACAAACCAAGAACAGAACAACATTTGAAGGAAGATTGATTAGCATATCAGAATTATTATTTCAAAACTGAGACAGTCATTCTAAGGGTGGGGGAGCAGAAAGATAGACTAAGAGACAATTATTGTATGGATATACCTGTCATCTCCCTTAAATTGGGTTTTTATCCGCATACATTTTACACCATCTCTCCAAGAGATGATAAACAACTCTGAGACTGTATAAAGTGAAGAAAAGAGGTCTGGTACTCTGATGAGGTTTCTCAATCAGAAAGGTCACAAATAAGGCATCTCTCTGCCAGAGCTGCATTTCTCAGGATACCTAGAAGTGCCTGAAGACCACAGATAACCAAATACTAGGAACTTAGAGGAACACCCATCAACCTGAACTTTACCTGATGGATGAGCAGTCAGCGTAGAGAATGGAACACTGTGGGATGATATGCCCTCACCTATTTTTTCCATTTTTATGACCACTCTAGCAGGAGCTTCACAGTTGTCTTTATGGTTAGCCTCATTTCAATAGCCTAGTTTAAGGGTGATATAAGAATGGCTGATAGAGACACGACTGAAATCTGAAATGAAAATGTTTGACAACTGACTCAGTTTTAGAGTTTAGAGTCTACTAAAGGCTGTGAACTAGTTTGAAAAAACAGGCTGACACCCTCTATTGAAAGAGCAGATAGCTTTCACCAAATCTCCAAATTGCTTCCCCCTATGTTTCTAATATTGAAACAAAATGTTTCAAATTTTTAAACAATTCTGGGTGTGTGCCCCTCCCCCCCACACCCTATTTCAAGGAGCATTTCAGCATTTATTTATTTATTTTCCATTCCATTCCAATTTGAAATGAAAAGAAACTTAGAAATCTGGAAATCACCTGTGAAATGAAGTTACCATTTTTAGCCCCACTCTACTCAACACTTCTGAAAATAAGAGCCCAGGATCACAAGGCACAGGAAGATAACATTCTGATGTGCAGAAAGAACAGCAAATGTAGACAGCATCCAGCATGGCTTAGCAGAGAACTCTGCGGTGAGCTGAAACATAAAAGGGAAGCTTACAAAAAGTGGAAGCTTGGACAGATGACAAGGGAGGCATATACAGATATTGCTCGGGAGTGCAAGGATAAAATCAGAAAGGCCAAGGACAATTGGAGTTGCAGCTAGCAAGAGATGTGAAGGATAACAGAAAGGGGTTCTATATGTCAACAACAAGAAAAGGATCAGGGGTGGTGTAGGTCCCTTACTGAATGGGGCAGGCATCCACATGGTGGATGATGCAGAAAAGGCTGAAGGACTCAATGCTTTTTTTACTTCAGTCTTCACAGGGAGGGCCAGCTCCCAGGCTACCATATGGAAATGGAGCAAAGAGTGGCCCTTGGTGATGAAAAGCCAGGTTAGGGACTACTTAAAGAATTTGAATGTGCACAAGACCATGGGGCTGGATGAACTGCATCTGAGGATGCTGAGAGAGTTGGCTGAAGTGATTGCAGAGCCACTGGCCATTATCTCTGAGAACTCGTGGCGAATGGGGGAGGTCCTGGAGGATTGGAAAAAGGCAAATATAGTACCTACCTTCAAGAAAGGGAAAAAGGGGTATCCAGGGAACTACAGATCAGTCAGCCTCACCTCAATACCTGGGAAAATCATGTAGCACGTCCTCAAAGAATCCATCCTGAAACACTTGGAGGAAACTAGAGTGATCAGGAACAGTCAACATGGATTCACCAAAGGCAAATCGTGCCTGACCAACCTGATTTCCTTCTATGATGAGATGACTGGATTTGTGGATGCGGGAAGAGCCATTGATGTGGTATAACTCAATTTTAGCAAGGCTTTTGATACGGTTTCCCACTCCATTCTCGTCAGCAAGTTAAGGAAGTATGGGTTGGATGAGGGGACCGTAAGGTGGATAGAAAACTGACTAGATCAATGGGCTCAGCGGGTAGGAATCAATGGCTCGATGGCTAGTTGGCAGCCGGTAATGAGTGGAGTGCCCCAGGGGTCAGTCCTGGGGCTGGTTCTATTCAACATCTTCATTAATGATCTCGATGATGGGATAGACTGTATGCTTAGTAAGTTCGTGGATGACACCAAGCTGGGGGGAATAGTAGATACTCTGGAGGGCAGGGACAGGATCCAGGGAGACTTGGACAAATTGGAACACTGGACCGAAAGAAACCTCATGAGGTTCAACAAAGACAAGTGCAAAGTCCTGCACTTAGGATGGAAAAATTCCATGCTCTGCTACAGGCTGTGGACCGATCAGCTAAGTAGCAGCACTGTAGAAAAGGAGTTGGAGGTTATGGTGGACGGGAAGATGAATATGAGCCAACAGTGTGTCCTTGTTGCCAAAAAGGCCAATGGCATATTAGGCTGCATCAGTAGGAGTATTGCCAGCAGATTGAGGGACGTGATAATTCCCCTCTATTCGACACTGGTCAGGCTGCATCTGGAATACTGTGTCCAGTTTTCAGCTCCCCACTACAGAATGGATGTGGACAAATTAGAAAGAGTCCAGCGGAGGGCAACAAAATGATTAGGGGGCTAGGGCACATGACTTATGAGGAGGGACTGAAGGAACTAGGCTTATTTAGTCTACAGAAGAGAAGACTGAGGGGAGATTTGATAGCAACCTTCAACTACTTGAAGGGGTGCTCCAAAGAGGAGGGAGCTAGGCTGTTCTCAATGGTAACAGAGGACAGAACAAGGAGCCATGGTTTCAAATTATAGCTGGGGAGGTTAAGGTTGGATATTAGGAAAAACTTTCTCACTAGGAGGGTGATGAAGCATTGGAATGGGCTACCTAGGGAGGTGTTAGAATCTCCATCTTTGGAGATTTTTAAGGCCCGATTAGACAAAACCCTGGCTGGGGTGATTTAGTGAGAGTGGTCCTGGTTTGTAGCAGGGGGTTGGACTAGATGACCTCGTGAGGTCCCTTCTATCCCTATTATTCTATGATTCTAAGTCAGTCATCCAGAAAATGGGGACTTGCCTAGCATCATGTCAGATCTTTCTGGCATAGACAAGGGTAGAATCCAGTTATCCAGGACAGCATTCAACTGGCTTAAATACGAGTACCTTCCTTCTCTTTTTGCAGAATTCTGCATCATTGATTATAAATCTTCCTCAACAAATCTGCCAAGTGTCCTATTGATAGTCTCCTTCATTTTATAACCCTGATTCATCCCCAGAGCAAGTCCATTCTGTGTACTGAATAAGGCAGGAGTCCTGTGGAAAAAATAGTAAATGGACTGAATTAAATTTGAATATGCTAAATTCAGGTGGATTTTCACAGAAGGACACCGCTCAACCAAATTTCAAATTCAATTCAACCAAATTTGAAAACACTGGGAAGTAGAATGACTAATTTTTAATTTAATATGGGCAGAACAATGTAATTTTCCCTAGCCTCTTTCTTAGAAATAGCTGAACCATTGTGGATGAAATTTTTTGAAACAATGCAGCCAAAGGCAATCTCTTGGCAAGGAAAATGGCAGCCCAGACAGTTAAAATTTGGCAAAGTTATGAGCAACTAAAAACAGGGTCTCATAAGGGGAAGTGTCAGACACCCATAATAGTCTGTGCTAATAGTCGCAATTACAATTTTCTGAAATTAGTAAAATTGATCTTGCATCACGACTAAGAAAATATTATTAAAAAGCAATAAAATGATACTAAGAAAATTTATTTTTAATGATTTTGAAATAGTATTTGTTTGAAGAATATATTCAAAATGCTTTTCCTTAAGGGCAGATTTCCATAGTGCTATGAAAGTCAGGGAGTCATTTGTCTTTCATGCAATGGTTCTTAAAGTTAAAGCATTTTTGTCTGAGTTCTTGTAATCTGATCTTTTGGACTAAACTTTTCTCTTTCAGTTTTCCACTTGCACTCCATTTTGCAGACATGTATTTCTTATTTGTCCACCCAGCCCATTCATACCTTTCATGCCCTGCAAGTTTCATAAGATGCATTCAAAATTCTAGGAGAAACATAGCAGCGATGTATATTGAATTACAGAGCCATGCTATGCCTCTTCTGTATTTAAAGGCTATGTCTACACTTGCAAAAATTAGTTCGAATTAGTTAGTTCGAACTAACTAATTCAAACTAATTTTAGTTAGTTCAAATTAATTTAATTCAAACTAGAATTCATTCATGGTACTTGCTTAGTTCGAATTAGTGATCCCCATTCATTTCAAGGGCGGTTAGTTCGAACTAAGAAATTAGTTTGAATTAACATGGCCACATTGGCTAATTCAAACTAGTTAGTTCGAACTAAAGCCTTATTTCTAAAGCCCTATTCAAACTTATTAGTTCGAATTAAGGAAGCCCTTAATTCGAACTAACTAAAGCCTAGCGTAGGCATGGCTTTAGTTAGTTCAAATTAAGCCTCCTTAATTCGAACTAACTTGCCAGTGTAGACATAGCTAAAGTGTCTTCTGTATTTAAAACAAAATTCCATCCGATAGGCTGAAGTTGACCTAGGATCCTGGAGGCCCTGGGAGCCATGGCTGAGTTTGTAATCCCAGAGCTTGAGAGGCAGCCCTATCAAGGTATGTCTATAATGCAATTAGATACCATGAATAGCCAGTGCTGATTGGGCTTGCAGGACTCGAGCTGCAGAGTTGTTTAATTGCTATGTAGACTGGTGGGGTTGGGTTGGAGCCGAGGCTCTAGGACCCTGTGATATGGGAGGGTCTGACAGCACAGGCTCCAGCTTGAGTCCAGAAGTCTACATGCCAGTGAAACAATCCCTCAGACTGAGCCCCACAAGCCTGAGTCTGCTGGCACGAGATAGCTGTGGCTTTTTTGTTGCTGTGTAGACATATCTAAAGGGCTTCTGGGCTCTCCCTCAACCTTGGGATGTCAGAAAGCCAGGACCCTGGAAACCCCAGCTCTTCAATAGTTTGCCTGGCTCCCTGATTCATGAATCAGCTAGATACTGGCTGCCTGAATCTTGGGAGTTGGATAGCCAGGAAAGCAAGTTGCCCCAGTAGTCTAGAAGCTGAGGGGTCTCCAAGTTCAAAGTAGTCTACCTGAAAGGCTGCTCTGCAGCCATAGTTCATGGGAGCCTGGTCCTCTGAAGTCACCAGCCAGGTGGGCTGCAAAGAAGCAGGGCAAGCAATCTGACAGGAATCAAACAGGTTTACATCAAAGCTTGTCAAAACTGAACCATTTCTACAAAATGTTTAGATTTTGATGAATCAGTAAATGTCAATGAAAAAAATATTGTCAGAATTTTTCTAACCTGCACAGTGGTAATTAAAGTCAATGGGAGCAGTGGTTTGAACACAAAGTACTATGTAATGTTTAGTATTCTAAAAAAATCAGAAAACAAGCATCTCAGATTGGGCATCCAAAGTTACTGGACACAGCCTCTGTGTGCCTTAATTCTCCACTTGTGAAATGGGGAGGAGACCACACCAACTCACATATGAAGATTAAATTAATTAAAAGTTTGTGAAGCACTCATATGCTAAAGCAATAAGCACTACAGCAAAACCTCTGCGGAAATTAATAATTCTCTGTTTTGGTTTGAATAGTGTGCAATAAATGAGGCATAGGTCACACAGTGAACAAAGAGGAGAAAACAAAATATTGAACAGTAGTTCATTCAGTGAGCAGCATCTGTCCTGTGCACTAATAAGACAATGATTCTGTAGGAAAAAAATAGTATGTGCTCATGTAAGCAAAATTGTATCACAATGCATATGCACAAGGGGTATAAATTAATGTTGCACAGAATGCTCAATTCTGGCACTGCCTAACTTTTGAGAACTTGACTTTGCAAGTCTAATAATTTTTTTTCTATATAGTTTATGTAAGATTTATAAATATACACATGAAGATATACATTTCATATATCTATATAGTCATATTTCCTTCTTGGAATAGAATGCAGATATGCTTAAATTCCAGGTTTTGTTACCTTGGTAAAAGGTGACATCCATGTTTTCCCCAAAAGGACATCGGTAAAGGTGAAAAATAATTAAATAATTGACAAAACTCATTATACTGTGATAGGGGAAATATGGCATTTCTTTCCCACTTCTTATGCATAGGTCTTAATAAGGATTGCATTTTTAAAGTTGAACACACGATATTCATTGTTCTCAACCATAGCATAGTATACACATGGAGGTTAAAAGAATTCTGCTAGGGAATGTGGGGGTTTATTCTGAAGGTCAGTACATTGTTTCTTGAATGGGTCTTAAATACTCAAGGTAAAAGTGTTGTTCAGTTGCAGATGCTGTCCGCTCACATCTTTCACTGATGGATGATACTGAGAAGACACTAAAATAAATTGCAAGAATTGAAAGTTAAAAAGAGCTCTCACATCCTTGAAAATGTCTTGGGGAAAAAGAAAGGACCATAAGAATTGACAGGAATAGATTAACAAAGGGGCTATAGGAGTTTAAGCCCCAGGTCTCGGTCTGAAAGGGGGCCCCAGGCTCCAGCCCCTATGGCTCTGCCATATCCAGCCCTCTGCTGCCCCAGCACTTGGGGGGCAGATGGCAGAGACCCCCTACCCTGCCGAAGCTGAGGAGGCGGAGCCCTGGGCCAAAGCCATTCCTGCCCCATGCCCGGTCTGGCCGGTGTGCCTCCAGGGGCGGGCCAGGCCGGCCCTGTTCTCTCTGCTTCAAGGCCGGGGCTGACTGGTGCTCGGTATGGCCTCTGGTGCAGCAGCCAGCCCTGGCCCAGCCACGCCTGGAATGAAGCAAAGAGGGCTGGCCTGCCTCGCCCCCAGAGGCAGGCCGAGAGTGCAGCTTCTGTCCCCCTCCCACACAGCACTGGCCCAGGCAGGGGCCCCCAAGATGGTGGGTAGTGGGGCTGGCAGGGCCCCAGGCCAGAGTGGGGGGCAGACTGGAGCTCCAAAGGCCCTTAATCCGGTCCTGAGCATTGATCTACTAAATTGCCTTGAATTGTGTACAAAAATTGTTCATTTGGACTGTGTGATGACTAAAATATATCAGTTGGTGTCCCTTAATAAATTAATGAAACTCAACAAGGTACTGAATGATATAATTGCACAATGAATGGCATAAAATGAATCATTGTTAAATATTATATATGAGTTGCTCAAAGGCACAAATTTCAGCTAACACTTTCTCTCCCTGTTGACCATCAGAACAAAACAACATGTCAGGACCCAACCAAATAACCCTGTTTTTAGCCTGTTTCTATATCAATTAGCTTTAAGAGCAACCTCTGCTTACCTTATTCACATGAAGTTATCACAATGAAGTAAATGGGAGTTCTACCTATTTATGCTATGAGTGAATGGTTTCAGCAGGGCTACTCTAAGGAGTAAGGTGAGCAGAATTTGTCCCTTAACCTGGTTTACTTTGTGGGCTGAGACAGATGGAGATACAAGCACACATTTACTGGCACTTTCCAGGAAGTGTAAGTGCTTTGTAGCGTAACAGTTGCTATGGAAATTAATGGCTGAATAGCAGAGTGGTTATTAGAACAAAGGTATCTACAATTTACCAGCAGGTACACCTTTGGAGAAATGTTTATACTGCTTGTTTAAAGTAGGTTACCTTAAGTAATAATCCTAACCCTTTCAGTATTTTACAATCCTATAACACTGGCAAATATATGTCTACTACATGTGTTTCAGATGAGACTAAGGCAATGCTGATGGATCATTGTTAACCCAGTTTGCATTAAGCTAATCAGAATATGTAATATAAGACTTTCCCTTTTAAAAAATCTGTAATGCACAGAAATTCCCTGAACAAGAATTCCTACATTTCAGAGGGTTAATATTTTGGGATCAGGAAGAGGGGACAAAGGAGTCATAAGAGAGAATGAATGTTTATACAGAAACTTGCGCACATAAAGAAAAATCTGAGTGTAACAAATACTGAATGCATAATGACTAAGACACCTTTTAGTAATAACTTATATAGCACCTTTCGTTCTGAAGATCTCAATGCACTTTTGCAAATATTAATTAAATCTGAACACTAGTGGCATAACAGAGTAGGGCTGCCTAGACCCTTGCATATCAGGGGCTATGTCTACACTTGTTAATTTAGGTCGACTTTAGCTAAGTCGACTTAACAAAGTCGACTTTAAGTCAACTTTGTGAAGTCGACTTAGCATGTCCACACTATAAAATTAAGTCAACTTAGGGGGGAACTTACAAAGTCAATCTAGAGTGTCCACACTGGATGCCTAGGTCGATTTCTAGGGGCTAGGTGGACCTGGGAGAAGTCCACAGTGGCAGGGGGGGCACCCCTTGCCAATTGCCAGGGGGCTCAGCCTTTGCCCCATTGTACCTGGGTACAATGGGGCAGAGGGGGACAGGGACCCTGGCAGGGCATGGGGCAGGGTGGGCAGGGCTCTGCACTGCCCTGTGGGGGGGCATGCCAGGCTCCCCCTGTGCCACCCCCCCTGGCAGGGAGGGCAGTGGGGGAGTCCTGGAGAGCCCTAAGTCGATTTAGAGTCGACTTAGGGCTACTCCAGGTCTACACTGGCTTAAGTCGACTTTAGAAAGTCGACTTAAGCCTAAAGTCGACTTTAAACCAGGTTTAGTAAAGTCGACTTAATTTTGCTTAAGTCGACTTAAGGAAAATGTAGTGTAGACGCAGAATAAATAAATTAAGACTTAATTTACAAGTGTAGATGCACCCAGTGAGTTCCAAAGGGATAGCCATGTTAGTCTAGTTCAGCAAAATAAGCAAGGAGTTCTATGGCACTTTTAAAGACTAAAAAAAATATTTTTTGCATGAACTTTTTTGGGTAAAGTTCCACTTTGTCAGATGCCAGAAAATGGAAAAAAAAAAAGAAAGAAAAAAAACTTTACAAGGTAGATATCCACAGACCATTTGTGGTGGATGCAATTTGGATGCAGATCCACATATTTGTATCCATGTGACGCTCTATTTATTTACTCGTTTTTAAACAAAAAATATTGTTAGTCTGGAATGTAGCAGTATTGTCCAAGTATTCAGAAATCATAAGTCACATTCAAAAATATTGAGAAATTATTATTTTCTAAAATCTCATTTTTAAATCAATCACTTTTTTGTCTACCCTATGACTTTACACTTTTGGGGGGAAGTTGCTCTCACTCGGTTTCTGTGGTTCAGCTCAGGTTCAAAATTCAACCAATGTAAAGTCTCCCTATTCTCTACTTGGAGGGATCTCCATTTACCTTCTCCAAGTCCTCAGGTTGTGGGGAGCTGCCAATCTTTTCATCTCTAACGAAACAGAAAAGACTGCCCTACTCACTTTCTCTCACCATCCTCCTGAACAGTCGCCCATCACCAACTCCCTTCCCCCACATGTTCACTTGCACCCATGTCTTGCCCTTTACCCTCAGTCTTCTACACATCGCATACTTTTCTTTCTGATACTCCACATTCCACTGAACCCTTTCAATTCCCTAGGACTGGGATGATTTAGTTAGGATTGGACCTGCTTTGAATGGGGGGTTAGAGTAAGTGACTTCTTGAGGTCCCTTCCATCCCTGAATTCTGCATCCAGTTTTCCACATTTCCTTGAATTCCCCCTTAATCTGCTTTTCCATCCTCCAGATTCCTTAATCACCTGAGTCTGTCTTTTGCTCTCTACATAGCCCTCTCACTTCTCCCATTATTTTGGCTCCTTACAGTGTCCTGTCCTTTTCCCAGTAGATGACCAAATTCCCCCTCCTTCCTATCCATGTAATGACATTCTTGACACCTCCACATTCCCCCTGTCATCTGCCTAGCCCTATATGGTGACTAAGAGGACACCATCTTCTATCAGGACATTCTGGCTTTTTTTGTTTGTTTGTTTGTTCATTTAGCCACATTGGAAACAATGGGAGGTGGGAACCAGTTTGTCATGGGAAACTTGACTTCAGTCCCATTGACAGAAATTGATTTTACCACCCATGAACAAGAGTTATAGATCATAATATCGATTCTCATTTACACCCATTTTAAGGCCTCTTTACTCTACCAAAGCAATGTCAAGGCACCATAATATAAATGAAATCAGGCCTAATGTGTATATCTTGAGACACAGAATAGCTACATTGAAACTCTCCCCCATTACAGGATTTCACTTTCCAGCATTTTTAAACATTGGAATTGATTTAATTGTTGCATGTGGAACATGCTGTGGTATCACACCTGGGTTCATTTACTTGAGATGCCTACAGAGTTAACATTTCTGAACCCGTAAGTTATCCAGAGCAGGAGACAGCTGGCACAGAACAGCATTTCTTATTTCTATTAAGTAGAAACGGCAGTAGGAAACTACTGCCAAAGCTGCTGTGTTACTGTTTTGGGAAAGAAATCTTTAGTGTCTTGATTGGGTTCCTGACAGACATCCTCAGCAAAAGGAATGAAGAAATAAAATCCTAATACATTTCTCATAATTCTTGCCTGAATGGATTTAGATCATCCTATTTTTAATATTTAATGTAATACTAGTTTGCAGCGGGTACTTCCAACTGGATAACCGCAGCTACTCAAGTTGCTATTTAAATAGGAGGACTAAGATTTTTCTTTTCTTAAGAAAAGAAACTGATTTTTTTTTGTACTTGTAAACTGAAAAGGAGATAGACATTTGATTGACAGCAGCCTCAGTTTGGATCCTTTCTGAAAAGGGTTCTGATAATTACCCACATTTAAACTGCTAGTTAAGAATGGATGCATTCATTCCTTGCAAAGTCTCCCTAGAAACACTAGACTTTAAGCATAATCAAAACAGACAGCTAGGTCCACCCTTTATGATAATGTGCCATGCAGCTTTATTAATCTGACCTTAGAAAATAAATGAGAAATTTAATACTGCCCTACCATAATTGTTAGTGGCAGGCATTTTAGCAATCTTTAATTTGAACTTCACTTTAATATCTGCTCCCAGTTATGATGTAAATGTTAACAGGATCTGACACTATTAATAGTGTTCTAGTGTCTGGAGCAGTGGCAAAAGGAGTGTTCTTGCTGTAAACTAGAACATGACCTTAATGGATAATGAAACGTGTCAACCCTTGTATGCAAAGACTAAAGCACAAAATGAATACAGTAATTGTTTCAACAGTCACCTGCATAATGTACAGTGCTGCAATTATAGAGTATGCACGAAGAAAAGAGGGTCCTCACTGGACTCATATTTCAAGGTTACACAAGTTCTGATTGTCCTTTAAATTGCTTGGAAAAGATATGAGAAAATAATATGGTCCCAAAATATAATTAATAGCACTCCTAAGAATTCACAGTGAGAACAGAAAGCTAATACTATGTCTTAGATGGCATGAGTAAGAAAACTTCTGTAAACCCTGTGCAGCACAATTAAATCTGGCTTTTCTACACACAAGTGTTCTTAAAGGCTAGATATTTTCTAAATGTCCTTTGCTCGTCATAGAGTAAGTGATAGCTATTTAACTTTATAGTAAACATGTAGTGGTATGCTAACTAAATGAACATATCATGTAATTGGAGCACTTACTGAACAGCAACATAGTTCTGTAAAGCCAATATGTGTGATTCATTAACTTGTGTTTTACATACTTCTCCTTTCATCTTTGAATCTTCCTTCATGCTACCCTTTTATACGTAAAACACTTTCCCTTCTTCAAACACTGAACTACACTTCTCCTTAGAGATCTGTGGATGAAAAATGCTACAGATTTATATTTATTATTTAAGTCTGCTCCTAAAGAGCACTTCTATGTAGCATTTTAATGATGAATCCCCTAAAGATATTTATACCATTTTAAAAAGAGCCTTTCATATATGTCATGTCCAGATCATAAACTCCGTGATACAGAGATCACAGCTTCCTCTCCATTCACTAAGAAGGCATCAGAGCAGCTTGTTTTAGTTAAGGTTGCAGTTATACTTGTAGTTAAAACAGGTATTACACTGTTTGTTAAGTAACAATGATGTCAAGGTCCTTCCCAAATTTAGAGCATTTAATATTAGAGTACAATGAGAATTTTCTGAAATTTGAAAATTGTCATACATCTAGACTATGGTAAAATCTAAGGTTACCTTTTAAAAAAATGGGAGTGAATTTTTAAATTTATTAACTAGAGATGTACAAATAACTGATCCTTGAGTTTGCTAATAGAAGAGTAAGAAAAATACTGCTTTGGGTTCAATGAAACACTTGTTTTGTGCTGAAATGGATTGTTTTATTTGTTCTTAAGCTTTCTACATTTTTTTAAAAGCATAACTGAAGTAAAATTTTGAACAGGAAAATAAAGTCATGAAGCATTTCAGCTGCCCCAAAAACGTCATTTTTGGTGAAAAGAAGTTAACCTAACAATTTAACCCAGTTTTATTAGTCATGGCAATGAGATCACATATTCTATCAGTGGAAAGATTATTATTCTTTAATATTTGCTATCAAAGAGATGTTCCAGAATTTGCTCACAAACTGAAACACAGCTATAAGCTCTAAAAGGTCCATATAAAAGGAAACCACACAGCAACAGGCAAACAATCCTGATCTACACAGTTAAATGATATTTTGTAAATATGCACATATTTATGAATATGCATATGGTTCAGAGTGCATGACTAAATTTAAATGTTATGTATATGTAGTTCAACATGGTTTATAACGGATTTTTTCCCCATTTCATCATAAATTACATAGAAATAGTTTGTGTTTACATAGACATGGTTTGTGGGGTTTTGTGGGTATTGGTGTTTTAATACCTTGATATTAGTGGGCTAATACGTCAATATTGGTATTTGTGTTCGGTGTGAATATTGCCTAGTGTTTTTACTGTTTGTAAGTCAACAAAAAACATTTGAAGAACCTTAACCTTATGTTTAAGTATGATTCTAAAGGGGAATTTTTCTCCCTAGAGCATTTCTATGTACTGTTAGAGCTTTCTAAATAATAATATTCCACAGAAAATGGAAGTTATTTAGGCCCACATCCTGCAGAGACTTTATGTATGTGCCTAATTTTACCCAGGATAAGGAGTCCCATTAAAGTCAAACAGGACATATGACTGCAAGCTCTTATGGAGCATTTATTGTCTCTTACTTTTGATGCAGTACATAATACAGTTTTGTTATTGGTTGAGAGTCTCTAAACATTTTTGTACTTCAAATCCATAACAAAACCCATTATATTTTAGTTTAAAGTGTACAAAGTCACCATATAATACAAAGGACTTTACTAAACATGTTATTTTGAGATGTAGTGATTATTCTGGCATAACGCTTTCAGAGACAAGAAACCCATGATTCCATGTGGTCAAATTGTTTTTACTCTTATTTTGAACGTATATAATAACCTTAAAGAAATTATTGGTTGTGATATTTGTCTTTGAAAGAGTTTATATCAAAATGACTAACAACAGCTTCCTTTCTTTCTAGTATGCACTCATGTTCTTTGTGAGTTATTTGTATAGTACTAACAATCCAAAGCAGCATGTTTTGGCTGTCTGAAGGAACCAAACTATTGAAAACCAGAAGTAAAAAACTCCCACAAGAACTGAGGATAAAGGGGGCCACCCTGTATAAACCCCAGATAAAACAATACTATTAACAATCAAACAAGGAGAGAACAAAAATTGCCAATGCATTGTGAGGATGGGATATAAAGCCTAATGCATGTCTAAATTAATGTTTAGTTAGTAGATAATTAGGATGAGACCTTCAAAGGGTGGGGAAAATTAGGAAGATGTGGGATAATGTGTGGCTTCATGTACCTTCCTCTAAGGCAGCTAGTACTGACCACTGTCAGACAGGATGCTAGATCAGAGGCATGGGCCATGGGTCTGATCCCATACAACACATTCTTGTAAAGCATAGACTTAGAACCATACTGGAGGAGGCATAGACATTTCTATGTGCTCTTTTGTGTATTGAAAACTAAAAAGATATGGGACAGATTCTTAGCTTCTGTCACATGATATAGGACCTGATTCAAAGCCCATTAAGTTCCTTAAAGTATTAAATGACCCATGCATGAGGCTTAAAAAAAAAAAAAAAAAAAAAAAAAAAAAAAAAAAAAAAAAAAAGCAGCACCTAGTGACCAACTGTACTTCTGCATGATTCTTCATATTCTCTTTTCAGCCTGGATCAGAAACACAAGAAGCAAAATAGTGTAAGATATACTGCTTTTGAAGTATTTCCAGTCTAATTTTTAGTGTAAAGAGAGTTGGATAAATCCATGTAAGCTATGGAAAAGCACCCAGGCTTTGTCCTGGATATGCATGAAGAATGGCAAAATGCAAGTCGTTTGATTAGGCCACAACTTTATTAACTTAATTCATTTGGTAATGACACAGCAATAACATACAGAGTTGTCTGTTCTGGCTTTTCCAAACATCTTTGCAGTCCGTTGAGAAGACTCCATGGCCTCCCCTCATCTGAAATTTAAGAGGCTTGAGTATGGGGGCAGTCTCCTTGCTGTACTAGAGATTAGGAGCCTTCCTTACAACTTTTTTATTTGGAATTATATATAAATACACACACTTTCCACAACACCCCCTAAAGTCCCTGTTTGGTGATATTAAAGATTGTAAAGTAAATATTAATGACTTTAGGGGAAATATAATTATACTCGCCCCTGTTTGTTATTTACCACTTAACCTGCATAGCACAGATGGCTTCTCTGTGAATTTGACTAACTTTGACAGCAGGAATGCCTATACATTTGCTTAACAAGCCAACTGAAAAGAAAGTAGATAGCCTTCCCCCAAGAGGCATGTTGTTTGAGAAACGAGAGGTAACACACGTTACCACATTCTTTGTCCAGGGGGTGAGGGAGGGTATTACATGGTACCTATTAGTCAGGTCACCTGCTTTGCTTCCCACCCAAATGCCAAAGCACAGGAAGCTGCTGTGTGATCAGCATATGATTATTGTTTGTGTGTGGTACATGGCCTTTCAGCCCAAATCAGGGGCCCTGCAAAGGACAATTGTGCCCAAATCCTAGGCCCAAATCCTGGCCCCCTAAGAATGTGGCTCAGAGCTAGCCTCCTTTGTCCCTACGCCCACAGCATTGCCCAGAGCAGATAATAAAAACATGTCCTACTTTGATCCCATAGACAGGAAGGTTAGCTACTGACCTCGGAATGAGAGGGACTCTGTTCTTAGGACCATGTTTCTATGTATCTTTCCCCTGGTGCTTGGGGGCCAATGACTTACTTGAGCTCCTCTGGCCAACCACCAGCTCAGATGATGCCTCCATGCCTGCAGGAGGGAGGAACTCCTTAATGAAGCCACAATCCCTTTCCTTCTGACTGACAAATCCCTTCTCCCCTACCTCCAATCACCACTGAAATTTCAGGGGTTGCATTAGGATAATTATTCAAATCTCATCTGCATTCTGAACCATTAGAGGTTCACACATCACTAATATTCCATCTATTTAAAAACCAAGCAAAAATGGCTGAATTCATCCCTAGGGTGAATTCAATGAAGTCAGGGATGAATTTGGCCCTATAAGCCCTTCTTCTTCTTCATAGACTGAACTTCTTATTCTTTGTATCTGTGCAACCTGAAATGTTATGTGCACTACAGAGATAGGAAGTTTGTGAATAATATATTGCATAGAAATAGGCTCTTTCCAATATCATGATGTTTGCTTCAGAGTTTTAACAATTTAACAGCATGTAGCCAAAGTTTTAAAGAGACGGATCAACAGAAAGAGCTTTGCAATTTGGAATACAAATCTCTGATATTAGCTCTACAGGCTTTCAACAATATTACCACATACAGTAGTAACTGTTATACGTTATCCTAAATGCAGACAGATAATTTTTGCAATATGGGAGTTCTTCAGATCCTTTTCTCTGGTGCTTGCTGAATGACAGAAAGGTCACAGTGGAACAAAGAGCAATCTAAATGACAATCTTTCTACCTTGCAAAAACTATAAGCAGTCAAATAAATAATAATGGATTGTCATTTTTGTGTAATTCTAAAGCTGCTTATGCAATTGAAACACAAGATAAATATTCTCCATAAATTCCTGCTGAACTCTATTCCATTTTATAATGTAGCAGACTAAAACTGCAATGTGAAATAAAATTTAGCTACATACATTTTCCATTTTACAATAATATAATATGCCAATGAGAGCAAACTGATTTCTATTATATACAAAAATTGTTATTAGTGGTTGGTTTTGTTAAAAACATTTTTAAGTGGAACAACCAACCATATGTAAACTAAATAATAAATTTTCAAAGATAGGTAAATGATCAGTACAACTTTAGTTTTACATTTCATAACAACAAATCACTTAAAACAGGCAAATCAAAAGAGATGCAGAATTTACTTAACTATTTTTAATCTTAGAAAAAATAAGAATGTTTTGATATGGCATGTCGAACCCATGGCCTGGAGGCCAGACTCTGGCCTATCAAAGGCTATTATCCAACATGTGGAGTACCCCAAGCTGCTGCCTGTACCTAGAAGATGGGAACAAGATGGTGCCTTTTTAAATCTCCCACCCTGAGTACGGACAGACATGTGGCCTGAGGTGGGGAAAATGGTGGGAAATGTAAAACACTGCCAGCAGCTGGCAGTTGTACGTCAGCCACTTTGCATTCCAGCAAAGGTGAGTGTTCCACCGCTGGGCGAGGGGATGAATCGGGAGCCAGCTGTGAGGTGCTGCTGAGGGGATTGGGAGCCAGCTGAAGTGCAGGGGGAAGGAAAAGTGGTAGATGTGGGAAATGGGAGCTTGGCATGGGCTGGCGGGAGCACCGACTCTCTTTGCCTTCTCTTGTCATTCAGTGTCAGGGAAGGCAGACAGGTCATGACGACCCCGCCCAAGACACCTCATTGGCAGCCCCAGTCTGTATACCTGCCTCTCCTGCCACTAGTTCTCCAACTTCCTCCACCCATGCGTGCCTGGGAGCTGGGACCTGGCCGGGACCTTTTTATGTCTCCTGCCCTGTGGCACACCGAAGCCTACCCAGCCACACTGCTTCCCACACTCTCCTGCCTTGCCACATTCCCCTGCCATCCCACATGGCCACCCCTTCCCTCCCTTGCCCTGCCATACTTCCCTGCTACCTGCACACACTGATGCTTTGAGGGTGGGGGGAGGGGGAGGGGAGGGGGAGGTAAGACCTTTTCAAGTTTTCATAAAACATTGTTTAACAAGTGAAAACACTGTGTACAGTTGTGAAATTGACACATGTAAAGTTTACTGGAGGGAGGATGGATATTGTTTGAGAATTGTGTTTAGGTATGAAAAGTAAGTTTCTGCTTTTACAGAACCAAACAGTTTGTAAACAGGTGTTTATTTTTTTATTGTTTAAATTTTATTAATAGTAAGATCAATTCCTATGCCTTATCTATCCAGAATTTGCTTACTGGCCCTGCAAGAGAGAAAAGAATTGCAATGTGGCCCCTCATCCAAAAAGATTGGACACCCCTGGCTTAGATTTTAGAGAAGGGAGTTTGAGATACGTATTCTGACCTGTTACCTGGATATAAATCTGGAGTAAATTCATAAAAAGCAATCAAGAGTATTCTTCCAGATTAACATCACTGCAGGTGAGAATTCAATTGTCCACAATATCCACTACAAGTAATTATTTGTAGGTAGCAATTTTTAACCATGCAGTACTACCCAGCGACTGAGGCTTTATCTACACTGCGAAGATAAGTAGACCTGTGTTAGGTCAATTTACAGCCACTACATTAATTACTGCAGTGGCTGATGATCATATTACCCTCCTTGGGTCTGAGGTGTGTATCTTTACTAGGAGAACTTCCACTGATTTAAGAGGGGCAGTGTGGGGGATTGAAAGCCCAGTCCTCTCAACTCCACTGACAGTTCTCCGCTGGGACCCTGGTTACCCCACAGGCTCTTAGAAGGATAATTCCCCCATTCCCCACAAGGGCTATGTCTACACTTGGTAATTTAAGTCAACTTTAACTAAGTCAACTTTAAGTTGACTTAGTTAAGTCGACCTAGTGTGTCCACACTTAAAAATAAAGTCGACTTAAAGGGGAACTTAAAAAGTCGACCTAGAGCATCCACACTGGACACCTAGGTCAACTTCTAGGAGCTTAGGGGGACTAGGGGAGGTCCACCAGGGCAGGGGGGGCACCCCTTGCCCAATGCCAGGGGGCTCAGCCTTTCCCCATTGTACACAGGTACAATGGGGCAAAGGTGGGCAGGGACCCTGGCAGGGCATAGGGGCAGGGTGGGCAGTGCTCT
>ML688283.1:1733325-1757204 GCA_007922175.1 Pelusios castaneus | reverse complement strand
GACTTAAGCAAGCTTAAGTTGACTTAATTTACCAGTGTAGATGCAGCAAAGGAGCTAAGGGAAGCCACCCAGGACTTCTCCCCTTCCCATTCCCTGCTCAGCCATTCAGCTCTCTAGAGCAAGGGCTGGCTGCCCAGCATTCTTGTTAATTTCACAGCAGTAACAGCCAACAGCAATGTAAGGAATCTACTCTGAGACTGCATCACCCTAATTACACTGAAGTAAACCCTACACCTCTCATTAAAGTGATTTCATTATGTTGGCTTAGCAGGGGAATTACATCAGTGGGAAGCATTTCAGTGTGTACTCCAGTGTTTGGTGACAAAAGTTGACTTTCATTAACAAGACTTTGTAATGTTGACCAGCCTGAAAATCACCTTTCTGGAGGAAACTCATTCTCTCTATGGTTTATAGTTCAACGGTACATAAAGTGTCTAATCCTAGAGACAGAATATGCATGTCTGTTTTTGGACGATGGAAGGGATGACACAAGGAACATTCTCATTCTCCTTGCTTCCCCATGTAACAGGCAGGTCCCACCAGAGTACCTGGGGGGTGTAGGGATTGCCCTCTCTTGGCAACAACTAGGTGTCAAGACCCCACAAAGGGCCTGAAGAGAGAGGTTGCACATCTAGATGACCTTCTGAGATCCCCTTCCAACCATAATGTTCTGTGATTTTATAATGCCATGATCTTTCAGAAGCTTCTCAGCAGTCATTCCATGTCCCATCCTGTACTTTTACTGTATTGAACGTCCATATCCTCATATACTCATTCCGGGTCTGTTTAAACACTCCTGTTGAAGGGAGTGGCAGGGATTGTTTGGAGGTGAATGGAGCAAGGCAACACAGCTGTTGCAGCACACTGACAGACATATGCTACAACAGGTATAAAGAGAATACAGGTCTCCCTCAAAGCAGGGAGAAATTACTCAACAGATTGTGAGTCTTTGAACTCATATAGGGGACTTGTAACAAAGCCACAATTTAACCCTCTGTGCCTATTTGCAGAGCTAGTTAAATCTTCACACTTCCAAATTCAGCAAATTAAACACACCCATTATCTAGTAATATGTTAGGATTTTAATTTTCCAACTTTCCTCTTCAGTATATGTATAGCAGAAAGGCTTTTGGGAAGGCTTACAGAGTACATACTTTTCCAGGTTAGAAGTACGTATTACTGATCTACTAATTTAATTTGCAGTAAAGTTCTTCAGTCAAAAAAAAATGGCTTTCTACTCCTTCCTTCTAAGACCTTTTGATACGCTCGCTATTGTATGTGTGTGTTATTGAGACAACTAGAACTTCTCAAGGACTACACATACCCTGTGTGAAGCATTACACTGCTTATTACTAAAGCAAATTCTCCCTTCGCTGAAATGCTCAGGACATTTGTTTGTTTTTTATCAGAAGGATCTCAGTTCTGCTCAGATTCCTGCTATTATTAATATTTTATTAATACATATGGTGCGCAGCACTGTGACAACTGGAAAGCCTTCACAGGTCCTAGATCGGTGTCAGAAGTGAGATTGTGACCACAGATATTCAAGGATGAGTTTTTTCTCACTACAGCTATATGTCCTGAACTGGCTAGTGTTGTTTATATGTACTACCATCCTCTGCTGTACGGAATCAGGCTGAGAGACTGTGAATCATAGGCCACACTTTGCTAACAATTAACAGGGATTTTACTTTGTTTCAGGTAGTATAAGCCAAGCCCATTCTTTTTGAGAAAGCAGATTGAGACTTTATCCTCCTGCTCCCCCAGTAAAATTTGGAGGATGCAAATAATAGCAACTGAGAAATCCTAGGTGGTCTCCAATTTGTTACAATGCTTTGAAGATCAACATCAAAAATAGCAAAATATGATGTTTTCTGGCTACTATTAAGTTGCTGCTATTTGCACAGTATTTTTTTTCTAACCAGAATAAAAGCAGAAGGTTTTCTAACTTAAAAACATCAGAGTCAAGTCTACCCTATCAAAACATAAGCAAAAAAAAAAAAAAAAAAAATCCTTGGTTGCAATATTGAAGTTATATTTCAACTGACATTTACTTGCTATCATTTGAATAATTTAGATTTTCTTCATTCATAAGTAATTTCAGTAGAACCAGCCCAGCGACCCTCAAGATACATGCCAGTGAATCCTTGGTGTAACCCCAGAGTCTTCATTAGGCTTACACAAATAATAAATTTGTCCCAATATCTCTCGACCATAAATACACAAAAAGAGCTGATTTGTATTGTAAGTATTCTCTTTAACTAGTGAATTCTTACTGAATATAAAGATAACACAAATAAGATTCTCTATACAGTATAGGCCTTATTTTCAACTTACAATGGTTCTATAACTGTGTAACTCCATTAACATCTGTGGAGTTATCGCAAATTTACATAAGAATCAAGCCCTAAGAGTTTAAAAATGAAGTTCAAGATATGCCACTTCATGCCATTTTTATGCTACTGTACCTTTATTGAAGTTAATAAAATTCTACTGGCACTAAACTAGAATGACACCTCAGGATATCAGACCTACATCTTTTATTTTCTCCACAAAAGCTGTTTTCACAACAAACTTTAGTTACTTTCACAAATGGAGTTATGTTAAGTGAAGAGTCTTTGGGTACGTCTACGCTGGGGGCTCTGTTAAGTTGACTTAACCAATGTCAACTTTAAGTCAATTTAAAGTCAACCTTGTTAAGTCAACTTAGAGACGCTACAGCCCTGCATCAACACTGGCAGGTGCTAGGTCGACGGAGGAGAGGCCAGGAACTCTGCGAGGGAGCCTGGAGGCCAATTAGGTCAATTTAAGGGCTATTACTCGTCTACACTGGTTTAAGTTGACTCAATAAGGTCAACTTAAGCCTTAAGTCGACCTTAAGAGATAGTGTTATTAAGCTGACTTAAGAAGGCGCTTAAGTCAACTTTATAAGCGCCCAGTGTGGACACAAGCGGTCTGTAGGTTGACTTAACCATCCTTAAGTTGATCTCAGGCTCCATTGTGGGTGTACCCTTTGTGTGGGGAAAAACACCTTTGACACCTGGTAGTTTCAGAGTCTCATGTTATAATCATTTGAGTGTGTACTGCTTCACAAACTGGAGAAAAATCACAAACCTGTAAGCCATTCCAAACCATAGGTGAAGATTTTCTATTTGTGATCTAAATCGACATCAATAAGACTACCTGTGAGAGTTAGGTGAGCAGAATTTGCTCTTACATTGACTCCATGGACAGATCCTTGAACCCAATGCCGTCCCTTTTATACTTCTTTTATGATGTAAAAGGGATGGAGAATTGTCATAAGATGACATCTGGGTTATTGGGTGCCCTTGAACTGGAGAATTTTCAAATGTCATAAAGCTATCTCTACACAAAGGGGGCAATGAAGGAGTTTGCCAATGGCTGGAGAGGATGTGGTGCAGCGTCTTGTACAATGACTAGCCTTTGAGAGACTGTTAGTTTGAACAAGTTAGAGTATTACCAATAAAAGGACACCCATACCAGAAATAGGTCTTTAACTTTTTTTTCAAGGCCATGGTTAAACTGTCCATTTCAATGTAGGATGAATGTAATAGAGCAAATCCACTGACAATTCTATTTAAGAATGAAGGACATTTTGGATTAAAAAGTCACAAGTTTAACTGATTTTTTAAATCACTTCAAACACAAACCACTTCAGTCTGTATCAGGATGAATCAATATATTCTGGGCTTGATTCTGATGACCACTATAACTCAGTTGAAGACAGTGGAGTTATTTTGAATTTAGAACAATGTAAAAGAGCAGAATTAGAACTATGTAATTAAAGAGCTCTTCACAAGTCTATGGGGCCAGATGAACTGCATCCGAGTGTGCTGAGAGAGTTGGCCGATGTGCTTGCAGAGCCACTGGCCATTATTTTTGAAAACTCATGGCGAATGGGGGAGGTCCTGGAGGACTGGAAAAAGGCAAATATAGTACCTATCTTCAAGAAAAGGAAGGAGGAGGATCCGGGGAACTGGTCTATACCAGTCAGCTTCACCTCAATCCCTGGAAAAATCATAGAGCAGGTCTTCAAAGAATCCATCCTGAAACACTTGGAGGAAAATAGAGTGATCAAGAACAGTCAGCATGGATTCACCAAGGGCAAATTGTGCCTGATCAACCTGATTGCATTCTATGATGAAATGACTGGATTTGTGGATGCGGGAAGAGCCATTGACATGATATACCTCAACGTTAGCAAGGTTTTTTATATGGTTTCCCACAGCACTCTCATCGGCAATTAAGGAAGTATGGGTTGGATGAATGGACCGTAAGGTGGATAGAAAACTGGCTAGATCAACAGGCTCAGCGGATAGGAATCAATGGCTCAATGTCTAGTTGGCAACCAGTAATGAGTGGAGTGCCCCAGGGCTTGGTCCTGGGGCCGGTTCTGTTCAACATCTTCATAAATTATCTGGATGATGGGATAGATTGCACAGTCAGTAAATTCTCGGATGACACCAAGCTGGGAGGAATGGTAGACATGCTGGAGGACAGGGACAAGATTCAGGGAGACTTACACAAATTGGAACACTGGGCCAAAAGAAATCTCATGAGGTTCAACAAGGACAAGTGCCAAGTCCTGCACATAGGACAGAAAAATCCCATGTACTTCTAGAGGCTGGGGACCTATTGGCTAAGTAGCAGCACTGTAGAAAAGGACCTGGGTGTAATGGTGGACGGGAATCTGAATATGAACAAACAGTGTCCTCTTGCAGCCAAAAAGGCCAGTGGCCTATTGGACTGCATCAGTAGGAGTGTTGCCAGCAGATGGAGGGATGTGATTATTCCCCTCTATTTGGCACTGGTGAGGGTGCACCTGGAATACTGTGTCCAGTTTTGGGCTCCCCACTACAGAAAGGATGTGGACAAATTAGAAAGAGTCCAGCGGAGGGCAACGTAAATGATTAAGGGGCTGGGGCACATGACTTACAAGGAGAGACTGAAGGAACTAGGCTTATTTAGTCTACAGAAGAGAAGACTGAGGGGAGTTTGAGGCTCTCGGTAGTAAAAGAGGACAGAACAAGGAGCAGTGGTTTCAAGTTACAGCTGGGGAGGTCGAGGTTGGATGTTAGGAAAAGCTTTCTCATTAGAAGGGTGGCAAAGCATTGGAATGGGTTGCCTAGGGAGGTGGTGGAATCTCCATTTTTGGAGATATTTAAGGCCTGATTAGACATAACCCTGGCTGGGATGAATTAGTGGGAGTGGTCTTGCTTTTCACAGGGGGTTGGACTAGATGACCTCATGAGGTCCCTTCCAGCCCTAAGATTCTATGATTCTATGACCCATGACAATCAGGAACAAAAGATGATGTTTATACAGTGATATAATAAAGTGTACAAATATGTAGAGCCCTGTGCGGATACAAATGTGTGGATCCGTATCCTATTTGCATTTGCAAGAAATGGTCTGCGGATATCTGCATTGTATCCGCGGATGCGGATATAATGCGAATATCTGCGTATTTGCAGGCTCTAGCCTTGTACAGATAAAAATATGTGGATTCATATCTGATCTGCATCTGCAATAAATGGTCTGCAGATATCCGCATTGTATCTGCAGATGTGAATATCCGTGGATATAATGCGGATATCCGCGGTTTTGCAGGGCTCTACAAATATAGTGTAATATAAGGAGCAGAAACAATATATTCCACATTATAATGTGGTTTGTGTTGTTGAGAACTAAAAGACATATCAAAGAGAGCCATTCTACGAGATGTTTAAAATATTTTCTCTTAAGTACTGCTCACTCTTTAACAACTGAAAGCATGTGAGGACAGTCTGGCAATTTTCTAGCAGAGGCAACCAATTAGTTTAAGGTCACTTTCAGACTCCTTCCTAAATTTATGTTAATACTGAACAGTGTTCAGCTGTTCCTCCCTCTTCCTTCTCCTTGTACTTTTGTTTGTGCACAGAAAAGATTAAGCATTTACAATTCTATTAAACCAGCTATAGTATCATTCTGGCATTCCAAACAGGATTGATACTAAATATTGGCATTGTTCAGGTGTAATGTCTTTCTTCAAGAACTAAATGCCACTGAGATATGCAAGTGAGTCTAATATGGTACCCAGATATCTAAAAGATGATAAACGGAACAGATGTTTGTTAATAAAATCAGAAAAGGCTGGCAATATGTTCATCATAGATAACTTCATTTTTTAAATCAATCTGTAAGTCAACAGTCTTTTTGCATTCAGATTGTTAAGGTAAGCATAAAATGAAAAGGATCGAACATACTGAGAAATTAATACTGTAATTAAAGAGCTGTCAATCTATATTCTTCTATTTAGTTAAGTGCATTGATGACACTGAATGCTCAGCTAACCAATAGCAGCTCACAAAAGCCTGAAACAAATATTTAGTCCATTTCTAAAATGCAGTTTACAAAAAGAAACAGTTATACTGTAAGTGTTAACACCTTTCAAATCAATCAAGCACATATGCCATTGCTTACAAACAGTGTAAAAAACTGTCTTTTGCCAATATCCACTTGGTTGCTTTTATATTTTTTATTCTCTTACAAGTTATTATGAGAAAGGCACAAACTAACATTGGGATCTGCCCAATATGGTTTTAATTGCTTCAGTGGCTGCAGGATGCTAGTCCTTTAGGTTTGGTTTTGGTTTTCCTCTTGTGTTCTGCTGATATTTGGTTAAAGTAGTTCTTGGACATTGATTGTAATTAGTTTCTATTATCACTAAAAAGGAAATAGCAATAGAGCTATAATTATCTGTCTCCTTCAGTTGTAGGAGTACTTCAGAATAATTTTGGTGTGACTTCAATTTTTGATCAGGAACCTCAATGGTTTAGACTATTTGTACCATAACAAACTGTACATCAGGGCATTTTGCAAATTCTGCTATTCAATCTGATTGTCCACAAACTTCAGGAGGCATCTAATCATGAAGCATTTTGGTGTTCAGTAAATTAAATTACATGGTGTAGCCACTATCCAATTTCTGAGACAATAACTTCCGAAAACAACTGATACAAACAATAAGTTCCCAAAATTACTCTATTAAAAACTATTTCCTTTTTCAAACAAAATCAGTTTACTCGAACTAACTTAAAAGACTTTCTGTGACGGGATGCACATCTGTGCAGCCCTTGGGCATGACCTGTATAATCTTTCTGTTCAGTTTTGCAGTGTAATTGTGTTATTTGATGACAATTACGCTATACCAGGTTCCTCTGTGAATGCTCAGAACATGTGCCACGTGATTACCAGGGTGCCATGTTCCCTACTGCGACATGTTTGTATAGATGTGAAGCATGTTACAGGGTTCAGTCTCTCAGGGCTGTCTCTAGCACAATGGCTGAAGATTTACACATCAAAGGGAATGCTAATGCCCTACCCTGCTCAGGTAGGAGTGAAGAAAATCTCACAACAGGACAGTGAGGGGGAGGGGCTGTCAGCAGTTTGTTAAAACAAAAACAGAGACTGTGAAGAAGAAGCTGCAGGCTTTCAGCCTGAGAAGATACCATCTTGCAACCAACTTCAGCAAGATCGGGGCCCTGCCTGGGAACAGGCAGAGAATGGCTGTAAAACATCGAACAGCCGAACACCATGCGCATAATCTTGGACTCTGAGGTCAGTTTAGGTGAAGATGTTAGAGTAGTATGCGGTTTATACCTTTTATTTGATAGTGGTCACTCCTGACTCATTTATAGTATGGTTCTGCCTTGATTGGCCATGTTCTCACTTGAAATCAAACTCTGATCAATAAACTAGTAGTTGTTTTACCTAAAGCTGTGTGGTCTTTAGAGGGTGTGGATGTGGGAGGCTGGGCACAATCCACTTCTTTGTTAAGTGGACGGACTTGAGACTAAGGCGATTGGAAGTGGGTCCCAATCCCTGTAAGGCAGTGGCTCCCAGTGTAGTGTCTGGGGCTGGGTGTGCTTGCTTGGGGACCAACGCCTGTGTGGCTAGTGGATTTACACCCACTGCCTGGGACCAATTACATGCTGGTGGCTGGTGTGGACTGACTCAGGAGTGAGCGGTCACCCAGCAGAGCGGGGTAAATTGGGGTTCAGGAGTGGCGTTCAAGCGGTCATAGCAGCACACCAGACTGGATTTGGGGAGCAGCCTGTCACACTTTCATGAAAACATCAGTTAAAATTTACATCACATACACTATCTACTTTCCTATCCAACAGAAAACCAACTTCGTTATTCCAAAATAACCTTCAAATTTTTTAGAAATATTTATTTCTCAGCACTCTCCATGGTTGGTGTTAAAAGGCTGCTCAATTTGTCTGGAGGAGGTTTCTATTGACAATGCTCAATTGTAGTTAAAGGTTGCAGAGATTGGACAAGATCTTAGGCATATGCCTTTAGGAATCATAGCTACAGAATAATTATGGTTTTTGCTTGGAAGAATTCTAATAAAATATATCATGTACCCCAATTTTACAAAAATACTTACATTTCAGTATCTAACAGTTTGTGGCATGTTACATTTCATGGATGTTAGATAACCAAAATTAGATGAGACACCTTATTCCAAGCTTATGTTCATTAGTTTACTCTTTAAGGCCCTAGTTTAGCATGCTATGATTAAATTTGTGCATAATTAAACAAGAGGCTTGTGTTAGGATATGCCCTCATTTATTTTATGCACAATTTATTTTCATTCTGGTGCTCACAAAAATCATAATCATCTCAAAAATATTCTGATAGCATGAGGAAGGATGAGAGCACATTCTAAAACTGGACTGGACTGGAACCATTTAAAATTATATAACTGTAAACAGAAGCAAATCTTCTGACTTATGCTATGCTGTACTGTAAATGTTCTGACATCAGTATTATGGAAGAAGGAAGAGAATCTTGCAGACAGATAGAAAGTGGGTAGTTTGAGTAATTGTTTCTAATTTAGCATGAGTGACTTGAGGATGATAACAGAAGTAACAACTGGGACAGAGGAGCAAATTAAAAAAATACCAAAATATTAATAAAAATAATGTATTATAGGTCGTAAAAATTATAGAATCACACTTGGAGAGTAAAGAGTTGATCATACTCCCAGTTAAATCAACAGATGAAATCCTATTGACTTCAGTGGTTCTGAATCAAGCCTTAACTGGTAAGGTATCTCATAAGGTAAAAACTCAAAGGACTGCCAGGGTAAGGGATAGGCATTCAAATATACTTGACAGCCAAGAGTTATGAGGTACTGCAAATCTTTAAAATTGGAAGGAGAAAAACCCTTGATTTATACTTTGGGAAAGCTGTTGGACATGATCTTCATTTACCCTCCAAATTAAAACAAGATAGAGGTCCTTAAAGGTTTAGAACATTTTAGGAGCCACAGATTTATTAGTTTTATCCATCCATATTTAAAGAGTGTTATTAATGGAGTCTATTACTACTTGTTAGAATCAGGCACTAAGAAGGGTGTTATCTCAGAACAACAGTTCCTAGTGCACACAGTAGTTATCCTACGTTTAAGATGTAAGAAACATAATTAAATTCTGGTTGAGAACTTAAAACTTCTTTAAATTTACCATAAGAATTGGTATAGTACAGTAGACTTAGCAAGTGAATGACTGGTGAAATGTGAGTGCCTGTTGACAGTAAAGGAGTTTGTATATATTAAAATTGATCCAAGCAGTAAAAAGTCCACTGCTATTGTAATATCTTTCTCTACATGGAAAATAAGGATAATTTTCTGAAAGTTCACAATGACACAGAGAAAAAGAATGAAAAATATAACTACAGAAAACAAGAGAAAAGCAAGTTCCAGAGGGGTAGCCATGTTAGTCTAATTAAGCAAAAACAAACAAGGAGTCCTATGGCACTTTTAAAGACTAACAAATTTACACTTAGCAATAGATGAAAAAAAAGAAAAAGATTATTGTAAAATACAGTCAGTGTCTCCTTCAAGTAGAATCAATTTTCCAAAGAGTGCTTTGTGCCTCAGTGTTCTTTCAAATCATTTGGAATCTTCAAAATTTGATTTTCAGCTTAAGTAGACACATGCACAGCATTCAGGAAAATCAGCAGATTAAACTTTTCCTTTAGAGATGAAAATTGTGACGCAGCTGAACACCAATTTAGCTGAAAACTTGGAGCTCATGGATTTGTCCCTGAAACTAGTCCCTGGCATATCACATTGGATGTAGGTGAGGGCAACGTTGTATAAGCCCCTGACAACTGTTTACTTAGTTGGTCTGCTAAATTGATGGCCCAATGCATCTCTGAATGTGGTGAGCCCTGTCAATTGTAAGTTAATTGGTTCCTTACCTTAATATATTCCCTCACTGTATGGAGCAACACACCCAGAAACAATAAATAAAAAAAAGTTACGAATCAACACATCCTACAACATAGCTTCCAGGAGGATGATTTAATGCTGTAAGAAATGGGTAAGTGGGCTGAGAGGTCCCTCTTGGGTATATGTATTTAAGTATATGTACTTAAGCTATATGTACTTAAGTATCCACAAATTTCTAATTTATTTACACCTAAATATTATGAAAGCTATAAAGCAAGTAACTATTTTCAACAATGTATCAAGTCATGTCATGGAGAGCTCTGAAAGGTTTAGCTGTGTATTGTACTGCCTGAGAAAACACAAACACACAGTGGACACCAGTGAAATGACTTAGAATGTAAACTCTTCAGGCTATAGACTATGTGGTAGATACTCACTGTCAACGGAGCTATGGCAATTTACAGTAGCTAAAGATTTGGCCTATCTTTTTATACAGTGCTAGTATAGCTCTAGTATAGCAGGGGACAAATCATGATTAGTGAAAGCAGTGTATATAATATTTATAATAATTAACAACACCTGAATAGTAATAGTTTAGACAATACAATTGAGAACTTCAACAGGACATTAATAAATAAGTGAACAGCACCAGTCTTGGCTGTGCAGTTAGAAGATATAAACGCAATTTCAGACTTATCCAAGGAACAAATTGTAATATGTTTACCTATAATTTAGAAGGAAGATAGGGGCTTGTTGTGTCAACAAAGTACTGAAGAACATCTGAACGTAAGAGTAGCAGATGACTAAATGTAAGTGTATATGTGAATGTAATTTCTTTTAATAATGCTTTGTGTTTGTTATAATACACTACATTTACAATACAACATTTAGATTGTATCCTCTTCAACTTTAACTTATATTAACGGCATAGCATTTTCCCGCCTTCTTGTCACTATTTCGTCTTTCATATTTTTTCTTTGTGTCACAGCAAAATTTATTCCAGTAGCATAACAAAAAAAATAAGAAGTGCAATACAGATAGAGCATCAAAATATCATTATGATAATCAATATAGTAGAAAGGGTTACTATATAGAAAAGCCAATATCTATATTACCAAAAATAATTCCATTTTTGGTTCTCTGTTTCTGTACATGTCGCCACTGCCACCACCACCGCCTCCTCCTCTCTGGTTTGACAAATCTTATTTTGCTTGTGATACCAGGACATAGATCCCTATCTCCAGGCTGTCAGTTTTGGTTGTCTCTTTTGCCATCCCTTATGCTTAGAAAGAGTTCCCTGTAACAACCTGTCTTCCTTTTAAAACGCCCTTAAAAATCAACACTGCTATAATGGCTTCAAAAAAACTTGGCAATGATTGGGCAGTTGGTGTGCTGTGATTGCTGCATATCATGCTAATTTGAATTATCACACTGATACTTGCATCAGCTTTGCCTGTTTTGTATCCACCATTTGTCTTATATTTGCACTGTAAACTGTTATGGGAAGGAACTTCCTTATTTTTATACACTTGTTCAGTGGCTAGCACAATAGCAATGGGTCTACTAGGTACTACCACAGTACAAATAATAGTAAAATAAATAATATATGGAAATAACCTATATTGGCAACTATGTGTTCATATATTTAATTCCATTATCATTCTAATGCCAGGGGAGTGGGATCTGCACCCTCAAGTGGAAATGGCAAAGGATTCAAATTCCAAAGCGTATAGATTTCCTGAAATCTCTGAAAAGCAAGATGAATCCATGTGAGGGACCCTGGCTTCTGTGATGTCACCTTCTTCTCCATTCATCTCCCTCAGTTCAGTATCTGCACAACACAGTTCCTGCAATAACTAGACTGAAAAGAAGCTCCCAGAACTGCCACTAGCGACTACTCAGAATAGCATAAAAGGATGAACACTGCAAGTAACTCTTGAGTTGCCCTCTGAAGTTGAGTGACAGAGAATCTTCACAACAGATCGGCTTATCTGTAAAGATCCCATGGAGTGGATGGGAAAGAGAAAGCTAGTTATGCAGCCAGACTGACTAGTGTTTGGTGCGCACCCTTCAATTTCCATGCCTCATGCTGTTTTACAAGGACATTTTATCTGGTCTATAATCGCAAGAATGCAGCAAAACTGCAGTGAGCAATGAATGTAAAGAAATTATTGCATGCCTAAAACAAAGATTATTATCAGTTCCTAAGAAGGTCTATTGAAGCCTTGATTAATTTGTAAATAAAATTGAGATCGCCTCTATGAGAGGATTAGGAATGTAATAATTGTGATCTGCAATTTCTTTACATACGTGTTTTCTATATAGGTTTCTCATATTAAATTCCTTTGCTTTGGTTCCACATCCCATTGAAGTATTCAATAAATCATTCGTTTTAAAAATAGCTAGGGCTTACCTTTATTTCTTGAGCTTTCTTGACTTTTTTCCTGCTGGAATTAAAAAATAAAAATAAAAATGTGTCATTAGCTGTATTAGCTATATTAGCAAATTAACAAGGAAAATGTTTTTCCACTGAGAATAGCACCATATAAGCAATAATAGGTGTTAGCATCTTTGTAAAACAATCAGCTAAAAATATGTAGGAGATCTGACTCTCCTTTTTTAAATAAGCGGAGGAAGTGAGTTAAAGAAGACTATACCTGGTGAACTGTACATAGAGGAGCATATTATGACTTTTATAATTATTGGCAATTTTCTGAGTAGCACTTTATATGTATTTCAGACTATGAATTTAAAACTATATACTTCCACTATGTCTTCACATGTTGCAGATTACTGTTTGGTGTGGGCTAGTCACCTAAGTCACATAGCATTGTTTCTACTCCCTGATTAGATAACATAGAAATATAGGGATCAGACTAGTCCATTATCATGTCTGACAGTTGCCAACACCTGATGCACCTTAGAAAGACTCAAAACAACCCAGGATGGGCAATTATACAATAATTTGCCCTCAAGGGATATTTTCTCCTCATTCCAAGCCATTAATGGTTACAGCCATTAAGATGTTGTAACTGCCGCCTCCTTATGAACCCAGATAAGCCCAAGTTTGAGTATCCAGTGGTGAACATGCTTGGTACCGGTAGTTGTGACAACCACACCATGACCTGGAGGCAAACTCACAAAGCAATATGGGCCTCTAACCCATGGTGCATTCACTCAGGAATGATTCTCCTAAGTAACACTTCACTTTCCTCAGGCTGCATCCCTGGAGTCTCTGTTCCTCTTCTCAGATTCAGAGAGGTGCCTCTCTGGTGGTAGGCATCTTACTCAGACATTTCCTTCCTTTTGAAAATACATCCCCTGTTTTCCTGGACCCACATTACTTTATCGTCTTGCCTTCCAAGATGTCCCCTGACATGAATTCCAGCCCCCAAAACATGTGACTGAGGTGGAAGGACTTAGTTGTCTACTAAAGTGTCAGTTTTGGATTAGCCAAAAGCTGAAACAGCTCAGCTCTCTGTGGGGGAGACAGTAATGGACATTTCAAAGCCCAGGATAACATCTACGCCATCTTCTCTTATTGTCCCTATATGTATCTAAAAATGTTTTAATCCTACAAAGTTCTTATCCACATATTATATGGCAGCAAGTTGCACTATTAATTATTTCATAATGTAAAATGCTATTTCCTTTCATCAGTTTTTAAATACTTTTGCTTGTCAACTTCATTAGAGAAATATCTATAACCAACAGGAGGGAAATCAAAGAGATTTAAAGGTGTCTCCAGAAGCACTTCCAGTCTCAACTTTCCCACAAACATGTATTCAAATGAGTATTAACAAAATATTCACTTTCCACCAACAATCCTGCAAACAAAAATCTCTCATATAAATATTTGTGGAAAATGAACAGAGAGGCCTGTGAAGTGAATTCATGGTGTGTTTGGTTTTCTTTGCAGTTGAACAGAAATTACTGAATTGTTTCTGCAGTATTTTCCCCTATGTTTTTCTATATGTTCTCATGTAATAAAGCAATATCTTAACTGAAAATCCAGTTTGAAGGTTATAGGTGGCATACTGATACAGGAAAACAGTGTTAAGTGACATGCCTCTGAAAAGCCTTATTTTTTGTCCTCCCCTCCCCCCATTAGGAATATGATAATTTAAAAATAACTTACTAAATAACTTGAACCCGATACCTAGTACTAATAATAAATAATTGATAAAGAACAAAGAGAAGGGTCAAGCAAACTGTGGAATTCTCCAGAAGGATACAAAGGAGCACCAGCAATCCTGCCTGTTAACTTATGCAAACTCACATCCCCCCCGCCCCCCCAAAAAAAAAAATTCATCTGAAACAAAAGCTAAAGTAGACAGCTCTTCTGTTTATTCAATTAGATGTGTCTCTGTTTGACACACATCCTGTTGGTTGCCTAGAAACCAAGGAAATATTATTTCTAATTCAAGCATTAACTGCCATCATATCATATTCTTCTAATTTAATTTTAAGCATATTTTACTTTCTGATTGACAAGTTACTTCTCTAATAGTGGTGAAGTGCACGTAACATAAGAGTTTAGATGTACATAACTGATAACTCAAAGAAGGTACCTGAGAAGTGCACATATAATTGCAGGAAGTCACTAACCACCCTAAAAACTTTCTTGAAAGTAGAAGCACAATAAAGAAAATGTATTGCCTAGTGAAATAGTCAGACTTTAAAAGAAAGGTACAAGTGTAAACTCTCTTCTGTGGAACTATGACCTGTAAGGATGTGCCCAAACACTTTAAAGTTTTTATTATACACAATGGCTGCCACAATTGCCAGTCTCTGATTTCTTTACTCTGATGGATTTTTCAAATCTTTTGATCACTATCAACTGCAATTATGCCAATAATCTGTGTTAAAAATAAGTTACACAGAACATCTCTAATCAAGAATCTATTTTTATTGGCACATATGAGTATTTACATTACTTGAAAAATAGCTATGATACCTTGGGTTTTGTTTCTGTTGCAATTTATATGTAACCAGTAATGAGAACCTAATTTTAAACATAACTGCTACACTGGGAATTTTATGTGTGTTTCCCTATAAAAAATAAATCAGGCTGATTACACATAATGTCTAATTGCATCACTCTAGCTAATCTATCTATAACATTTACCAAAAATCCATCTAAAGTGTTCTAAAATTCCTTTTACTGTGGTACCCATATCAAATTCATTTGTAGTAGTCAAAGAGGCTAACCATTACATAGAATATACATGTAATGGGAGAGAAGGGAGAATTGAAAGAAGATTCTCCTAGTGCTATATCCTTGTGTATTTCCAGAGTACTTCTCTAACATTCCTCTTTCTCAGAAGTCAACAAGTGATTGTATGCTGTGACTTGCCACCAGCCTCTGCCTATTTTCAATGGCAAAACTTCATCACCCTAAACTAATTTTATCAGAGCCAGATCAAGACCCTGGAGGGCATAGGGCTGCCCGCTCTTATCCTTCCTGAGTGGGTATGGGAAGCCTGGGTCTGCCTTCTACATCTCATTTGGAATAAAAGTATGCAGTCAGGCAGCAAAGACCCACCCCTTCTGCCCCTTCCCTCCAAAAGAAACCACCGCTGTACAGTGCAATACTGGATTAAATGTAAACTACTAAAAGAATGGGGAAAACTTTAAAAAAAATATTTGACTTGGTGAGGAAACTGTTTCTGTGCTTGTTTCATTTCAGTGAAGATAGTTAAAAGCAGTACTTTTCTTTTACATAGTAAAGTTTCAAAGCTGTATTAAATAAATGTCCATTTGTAAACTTTTGAAAGAGCAACCATATTTTGTTCAGAGTTATGACCAACTTCCATTTGTGCCGTGTTCGCAGCAGCTCTGAGGTTCTGTTACAGTTGAATAATGTTAGAGTTGTGTCACCATAGAGATAACTGTAGTTTATAGATAGGCTTTAATCAGAAAGAATGGAAATTTTATAAACTCTGGTAGACTTTATGGTACATTAACTAGATTTTGAAGACCCAATCTCAGCACTGACTGTAAAATCAGAGATTTCTTGCAGGAAAGCAAAGTAAGGGGTGTGTGGGGGGGTCAATTTATTAAAAAATAATTGTGTACATATCAAAAAAACATTTTGTAAGGAATGGGCAGGGAACTCTGGAAAGGAATGTGAAGGGCTTCCACCAGATGAGCATGCTGTGTGGGGGGTAGTCTCAGCCCTTCTCTGGCATGGAAGAAAAGGCAGGAGTAGAATTGTTTGAAAAATGGAGGAAGATTATGATGAAAAAAAATTTTCATTCAAGTTTTCAGAAAAAAAAATTAAGAGTTTTTATTTTCATTGCTCTCATAATTTTTTTTTTTTTTTTGAAAAAGTTCAACTGGAAAATTTGCAACAAGTTCTAGGCAAGAACCTGAGTCTCAATTTCCTGACAAGAGACTACAGCCTTGTGAATTCTGACTTTATACTGTCTAGCAGCCTAGCCTCAGTGCTAATGGAGCTCCCAAACCAGAACTCTGTAGAAGAGATGTTCATCCAGAAGGAATTGTGAGTATCAGGCTAGATGCAATACTAATGAGTTATTAAAGGAATCCTATCAATCCCTTTTGGCTTGAGGGAATATAGTTCAAAATGATACCTTTGCCGGGTGGGAGGGGTGTTAAACTGTACAGAAAGCCAGCTTTCAGTGAGAGTTCATACATTCAGATTCCTCCATATCTAAATCCTGGATAGCACCACTGTGTGGCTTAAATTATGAAGTGTACCCAAACAAAAACAGCACAGGTTACTGAAGAATCTGGTGTAAAATAGAACTAAGCAAATAGTGTGTCTTGTAAAAATTCAATATTTTAACAATATTAAGGTTGCATTCTCGGGGGACAAACAATAGCCCTACTGAGGGGTGAGGTCAACCTCCAGGGACAGAGAATTCCCTTCCCCCTCTCTTGGGAGTAGTCAGCAGCAATCAGAAATGTCACGACTCCTAGACACCAGTGAGATCACCAAATTGTCCTTTGTTATTTGAATTTGGAAGATTTTTTTTTCTGTGTTTGTACAGTATAATGGGGCTCTGATCCTAAATGGGCTCTTTGAGTGCCACTTTAACAAAATAATGCATCAAAATAATAATATATCTTTTAACACAGTTATATGTAAATATGCAACTGCTGTTGCATTGTAATTAAAATGGACATTTGTGTATGCAAAAAAGTCAGAGTGGATTTCTATTGAAGAGATACTACTACATTCATTAGAACATCGATTTCTTCTACTAGACTGTAATGTATAAGCAAAACATTTTCATCTGATGGATTAACATTCAGGGGAAAATGAGTTATTTAAATAAAACCAGAATACTTTTCTGACTAAAAACATACAGTTGTATCCACTGCTTCCTACCATTTGCAACCAGCACAAATTATCCTGCTTCCCAGGGTTTTTCATCCGCTACAATGTACCAAAATAGTTTTGAATCCAATATGCTCTATCCAAGTTAATCAGATGAGTTGCATGGCATTGCATCATGGTGTGTTGCATCATGTTGTGTCCGCCTAGCCCAGTGAAATGTAGCAATGCAGAATACATTAGAACTAGAAAGAAACTGGTCTTTTTTTGTAAGACAGGCTCTCTTCAATTCCAGCTTTTCAAAGCACAGTAGATGAAAGTGGAGAAAATGTCAAATTTTCCACTTTGTTTGTGAACTAGAAAAGATCATGGATGGTTGACCATACAAATTGCTACTCCAGTTATAAACTACTTGCGGTATAGTTTAAACCGGGAGCTGTAAAGAAACTGATTTAAATACACTGAAATGCTTTTGCAGGGAAAAATCATCTTTTATAGTAACTGCTATAATATCTTGGTCATAATACACAAATACACTCAATCTTTCTTAGAGATTTCTGACATTATTGTTCAGCTATGACGTATGGGTAAACTACATGGGTGTAGTTTGAATTTTTTTATTCATCAAAGAAGCATTATCACTAACTTCTCAATGACTGAAAAGAAGTGGAGTAGCAGAGCTGGAAGGAAAGAAGGACTATAGCATAGTGACTTGAAAAAGAAATAGGCAGGTAGTCGTAAAGATATGCAGATTTGGTAGATTAATATTATGTGTAAACTAAAACCTCGAGAGCCTTATTATTATAAGGAATGTAGTTTCTTATTGAGAGCCTTTCTAAATCTATACAGTGTTACTTCTGTTTGGTTTTGGTTGTTATTCATGACTAGCTAGCTGAAGCAAAGTTGATATTTATGTACCATCGGTAGGGAGACTTTCAAAAGTGCATATGTGATTTAGGAGCACAAGTTCTACTGACTTTGAATCGGTTTCATACTCCTAAAGCCATTATGCATATTTGAAAATCTCTTCCTAGATAAATTGGCATTCTCACTGTACCCACCTCCACAGAGATAAGCACTGTATTATGTATACACCTCCTTGGGTCAGGAATGAAGGAGAGAAGCAACTTTTATTCGTCCCCAAAGTCTCCCACAAATTCTACCCATGATAAAGAGATCTTTTTGAATATTTGTTGTATGGAAAGGTTGGATCAATAAAAGTCTTAAAATAAACACAAGTGTTAATCAATCTAAGGTTGTCCTTGGCATGTGAATGAATAATTATAGTTTTGCAAACATGAATTACTAATTTATGAAACTGGGAAGGAAGAGGGAGTACAAATCTATTAGCTTGATTAACATTTTTGATCATGAAAATCTATCATCAGTCATATTATAGGGTGTAGTTATGATTCGGAATAAACCCTGGTGTTCATTAAATTCTATGTTTCTTCTATGAACATATTTCATTACTAACAATTTTTTGTTAAGTAATAATTTTTTTAAGTAATAATTGCTATAAAAATCTAATGTTGATATAAGAACATTTGATGTACAAAAATCAGTTTTTACTAACGGAGTAAAGTATTTGAAGAACAATGTATATATAGCTTACAATTATATAACGGTTTTAAAACCAAGTGATCCTCAGTATTTTTATGGTCTATGCACCTACAGAAATTTCTTCTCTCCTAGATCAGTAGCTAACTCTGCAGTAGAATAGTCACAACCAAGTAGACAACAAGAGCACACTGACAAGAACTTGGTGTAGAATAAAATTTGGTCACAAATATCATGAACAGGCACATTCTTTCAAAAATAATGTAGTGGTTAATTTTCAGCCGATGCTCTTGATGACAGTCATACTATAGCAGGGTAGCCTGGCTTTGTATAGATTCTATACATAGTCTGTAGGAGATTATCATCTACACTAAACCAGGGGTGGGCAAAAGTTTGGCCTGAGGGACACATCCACAATATGGCAGGCCAGATGCAGGGAGGGTCAGGGCTTGGAGTGGGGAGTGGCCATTGCTCTGCCCATGTGGCAGGAGGGGGAGTTCCTTGTGCTGTTTTTGTTTTTTCAATTTTTTACCCCACTTTAAAAAAAAAAAAAAAAAAAACTACCAAGGGGGTGGGGTGAGGGTAGTTTTAGCCCTGTTTTGGTGTTTTGTTTTGTTTTTCCAGAGTGGGAGTTTTAGCACTGGTTTTGATTGTTTTGTTTGTTTCCTCTCTCTCTCTGTTTTTTTGAGCCCCCCCCCCCTTTTTTTTTTAGCCATAACTCCACCAGGCACTACAGAAGAGCAGCTGCCACATTCCAGCAGCCCCATGACAGTAGGGAGTGCAACTGGGAGTGGCTGCTGTGCACCAGCCAGAACAGCCCTGGGCCAGCCCCCGGAGGAAGGGGTGGAGCTGGGAGGGAGAGGAAGTGGCCACTGCATGCCAACCAGTTGGCCATCCCCTCCCAGAAGAAAGGGGTGGATATGTGAGGGAGGGGAAGTGACTGCAGCGCTGCTGAGCCATTGTTGCAAGGGCAGAGTGGGTGTAGCAGCCGCGGGCAGCGGGCCATTGACTGGTTCAGCTGGCAGGCCAGAGGAGGGGCGCTCACAGGCTGTATCCAGCCTGTGGGATGTAGTTTGCCCACCTCTTGCACCAAGCCATGTGTTTGAATCTTTACCGAGCTGGGCCATTAAGAGGGAAAGCATAGTGGCACACCCATATAAAGAATATATGGTAAAGCTCCTGCACTGCTGTTATATGGCAGTAACCAGGGACAGGAGGAAGCAAAAGAGGAATTGTGACATAGATTTGTGTTTGTGAGTTATAATGCCTACGGGGGTAGCGCACCCACCCTTAATCAAGATTACAGGCACTATCTTGCACATAACATTTTTCTGTTAAAGCTTTTCTCCCATCAGTTGTGCTCAGCTCACTGCAAAAATGAGTATTAATATAATAGTAGTATTGTATAAATGATACAGATTTTTGGAAACCTATTTACATTATCCTAAATAACAATTATTTCAAGAAAAAGACAGAGAGAGAAAGATAAATCTGTTTTAAAAAGCAAACACTCTTCTGGTAAGCTTACACATGCAAAATCATTGGTGACATGTGGTAAAATGTTTGTTTAAAACTGCTGCCTGCTGTAAAAAGACCTATGTGCAGCAGGTTGCAAATAGATCCTAAGGGAGTTAAGCACCCACAGCAAGAGTTAGGTCTGTCTGCCCCGATTAGCACTGTGGTGGAAAGGAGCTGACAAGCAGCTTCTATTTTTATCTTACCTTTAAATTCCAGGAACCTCCTTTCATTTAACCATCACTTTCTACTCAGACTGTAAAGCATTCTCCTGTTGCTTATTCATTTTAAATTTAGATCTACTAGCTCAGGAGTACTGCTCTATGATGACCATTGTCCTGATAACTCTGCTTGACCTTTGGCACTGCTGTATGCCCCTCCTTCCCCCTCAATTTACTTTACAGAGAGGGTCAAATTGAGGATATTTTGCCCTATTCAAAAGCATAGGTACCAAAAGAAAACAAAAACCACTATTACTCCAGCTGTTTCTGCCACTTTTGTATTTACCGTAAGTTATAACTCAACCAAATGCATGTTTATTTTTCAGAATCTCAATTAATGCTAGACTCCCTCATTTAAAAGTTGCACCACATGATAGCACAATATTCACCAGATTAAAGTCTTCAAGCTGATTCTAAATCTTGATTATGCCATAGAATATCCATCCTTTCCATTCTTAGGTTTTTCAATATGAATTTTGGGTTCATCTTTCATAACAGGATTGGTCCCTGCAAAGATGGGGGCAGTGCCACTAGCTCCTCTTACAGCCTAGAGTGACTTCTTAATTTCTTCAAAAGGAGCAGCAACAGATTCAGTTTAAAACACACAGCAAGGAGAAGTCAACACATATTAACACAATACAATAACCCCTTTTTAATCAGACTCCAAAACAGGCATTATTTAAAGGCTGGTCTACACTGCAGGGGATTTGGTGCCAATCAAAGGCTGATACACAAACTACTTAAAATATCTTGCGTATCCCCCTTCGACTGCCTAACACCTACTCACTCCAGGGTCCCCACAGCTCTGATTTGACAGGAAACGCCTTCTTGTCGAATCAGTGCTATGCTACTTGCTGGGTAGGTCTTAAAAATTGACCTCCAGCTAATTCTGGGTTCGACTGAGTGCATCTTTACAGATGCTTAATGAAATCCACACAATCAAAGCTACACTGTTGGAGGTGCCACCAAGTGTGTAGCCTAGCTCTAACACACAGTTCACCAGGGTTCCCAAGCCTACAGTCTACCCAAGTCTCTGAGTATTGCTTGTTTCCTGATGCCTGAGATATCAGCTGCCATCCATTGCAGCCTATCTGGCTTACACATTTTCATTCACCTCCTCTGCCCTGGTTCTTGTCCCTGTATATAAAGTTCAGTGCCCATGGCAGAACTGGGTGTCCTTGATTATCCCCACACTGTAGACTCCAGTCTGACCCTTAAAGGATTAGTACATGTTTTAACTATACACTGTTTCTATCTGTACTGAAGTGAGGAAAATGGCTATAAACAGACATAAAGATTTACCCTGGGCAAATCTGTTATCCAGTGCAGTTTTAGAGAGATCTATGGAATTCTGTTTTCAATAGATCTGCCTAAAGAAGCAAAGAATGATAACCCCAACAATGGTCCATAAGCAGCTACTTTTTTTCACTAAGGCTGGAATTCACTTCAGTTGTGATGACCAGTGCTAAGCACTCCACACTGAACTCCATTTAAGATTTTAACAGACAGCAATATATATTCTGCTTGGGAAGAACGTAGAAAATGACCACTACCATCACATGGATTGCTGTCACCAGCTTCCATACTGAATTTATCATCACCTAGTTTAAGTTAGAAAGCTCCTAAACTGAGCAGGAACAGCTTCGTTATGGCCCTGGAGCAGAACATGTTTTATAAAGAGTTGTCAGACATAGCTGAATTATTACTGTTAGTGCTTGTTATTGCCCTAAAATTTAACTGCTCAAGCAGTAAAGACATGCTTTCAGCATGTAAGTTGTCTGTGTATGAGTGGTATGGGGATTTTTCTCTACATCACTACTGAGAAAGAAATAATGGTACTGGGGGAAGGCTATAATCTTATAACACATAATAATAAACACCTGAAAAAGTACGGTAACCACTGGGTATCTGTACAGTAAATATCTCCAGAGTACCAATGATGTAAGCCAGATTTGAGTAACATGTTAAAAAGTTGAAAAATGTGATTTCAACACTGTCAATTATAATTCAATGTGGTGTGCGACAGTTTTAACAGGTATCCAATTACCTTCTCCAGCCTGTGAGTTACTAAAGTTCTTGATCTTCTCAAAATTTCTGAGAAGTATTTTTCTCCTAAAGAACAGTCTTTTTTTCTTTAAAAAAAAAATCACAAATGGATTTTAGCTACACAACTCCCACTGACTTTAATGGGAACTAATTTTGTAAAATCCTATTCTGCTCTGAAAATTTTAGAGAGGGTTTAAAAGTATGTTTTTCTAAAAGTCACGTAATTTGTGTTGCATTTGATTATTCAGCCTGTTTAAGGCACATTATGATCTTATCAAGAAAGATGTATTTTTACATTCCTTGCTCATTGCAAAAAATTGGGGAGATAAAAGAAAAATCTGAGGGAAGAAGGAAAATTAAATAAGTATAGACATATGACAGATTCATTGTCAATTACCTTCTCATTGGACAAAAATGTACTATTTAGGCTCCTTGAGGACATAATTATTGATCAGACTTTAATGTAGACAGTGGTATTGATTAGAAACCAAGTGCTCAGGGATTTTAGGAATAATATGCTGCTTTTACCATACATCTTAAATGGCCAGATAAGGTAGTGTTGCAAAGAAAAACAGAAGTTAATGATACAAATGTTAATCAGTTGCATCTGCCTTTTGGTAAAGTGTTCAACTATGCATATGCTCATTATTGCTTCAGACTGGATAAAAGATAACATTACATTGCCCATTTTGTGACATTTAAGAAACCAGAGTACAAAATAAAGATGATACTCTTCTATAAAATCATAGAAGTTCCAGATTACATCAACATGTGATAGCCATACAACAACTTGTTTTAGTATTAACTAGAAAGCTATTCCAGGGATCATCCTTGTTGCACTCCTCTACGCCTATTCCAGTTTGAATTTGTAAACATGGGAGACCAGACCTGCACATAGTATTCCAGATGAGGTCTCACCAGCACCTTGTATAATGGTTCTAACACCTCCCTATCTCTACTGGAAATACCTTTTATTTTTAAAGCAAAT
>ML688283.1:1696901-1723325 GCA_007922175.1 Pelusios castaneus | reverse complement strand
CACACCTGTCTCGTTCAGTCTCGGGTTCGGGATCGGTAGGTCAGTGGACCCGCCAGTAAGTGCCCGCTGTTCTCGTAAAGCGAGAGATGGCGCCTCGGGCGATTCCTCGACGAGTCCACGGAGCCTCCGATCCCACCGCTGCCACCAGAAATGTCGTTCCCTACAAACTGACCAACGAGACTGAAGGACAGAAAAGAGCTCTTGTTTATTATCGCAGCCGCGAGGTTATCTCTGCACCCCCCAAGGGGAAACAAAGGCAACAAAAACAAGTGGGAAAAGCAGTACAGTTATACTCTTTGGTTACAGCGTATCTGACGTCATGGTCATAACTCATCTTTGACAGGTACAGGTGTTAATCCGACCGCAGACACTTTCTGTTACTCATGGTTGCTTGCTATGCCTGGATAGCAGTGCGTCCCACTCAGGCGTTGCTTGTATTTTTAGCAGAATAAGCATCCGGCCTGGGGGGTTTTAGTAGCTAAAGGTTATATAGTAAAAAACAATGTTCAAGGGGCCTAACAGCTAAAGGTTATACAAAATAAAATGGAGTCAGTATAGCTAATGCTAAAAAGAGCCAGAGCAAGCACAATTCTGTCTTTAGGCCCCACGGTATGTTAAATGTCACAATGTTGCCTTGCAGTCCCAACTTTAGAAAACAATTCCTGGATATGGAAGCTCTACTGTCTTTGGGATCACTCTCATCTCACTTTTGAAATACTACTCTCAATTTTTTTTTTTTTTTTTTTTTTGGTCTGGCCCCTCACTATCCCAAAGTCCCTTTGGTTCTCTTACAGATCTTTTTTTTTAGCTATAATAAAATAAACAGCCTACTCTACAGATCTGAGAGAGTTGTACTCCTCTATAAGTCACTCTTTTAGGCTTTTGTTTAATGTCACATATTAAATAATAAAAAAAGTGCTAAGTGCAATTGTAACCCATATGCCAAAAAAAGGGCTATCTCTTTAAGAGACCTACTGAGGGTGTGTTACTCTTGCTGGGCAGATTTGCTACCCACAACCAGAAACTTCTGGAAGCAGGGAGTGGTAGCATTTTGAGCATGCTCCACGGGGTTCCCTGCTGGTGTGATATGGTGTGGTCAGAGTCAGATCACATGAGAGCAGCAGTCTGTGCAGACAGCCGGCAGGAGCTGTTTTGAGGAAAGCCCATGTGCTCAGTTTTCATGAGAGAAGCTGAGCCAGGAGTGAACAACAAGATGTTTTCTCCCTCCTAAGGAGTCTTCTGCAATAGACTTTGCACATGCATGTGGGACTGAGTGCTGGTTAACCAGAGAGCTGACCAGATGGCGCTGGTTCCAAAGGAGAAGGAAAAGCCTGCATGCAATTCTACAGAAGATTCCTGCAACCAGAGAAGAAGACAGCTATTTCTTGCCACTCAAGCCTCCAGACTTGAACAAAGACCATAGCTGAGAGTTGGGTGAACTCCACCTGGACTTTGGGACTTTTGGGTATCTTTCCTGCGGGGTTTCTGCAGGGATTGTTCTGTTTAATTTTATTTTGTTTTCTTAGGATAAGGCTTATTTAGTTAGTAGTTAATAAATTTCATCGTTATGTTTGGTTTTAGTAGTATTTTAATGTGAGATGGTAACTCTGAGCAGCCTTTGCTGTGAGTCCCATACAGACTGGATCCTGGGTCTCCAGCTGCTTTCTCCATAGGGATTGGGGTTTATTTCTGCCAGGCACTGGAGAAGGGCAATTAAATGAATTTTAGCCCACCCAAAGATTACACTATCACTAGCCTTTGGATTCCAGAATCCATAGAGGAGGAACAGTCTCTGTCATGTGGCATTTACTATCAAAATTAAACAGACAGGAATGTAACTAGATTGCTATTGTGATGATTTGATAGTCGTGTGTTAGAAGAAGTTTGTGGGAGCTTTGTTAACAGAGCTTCTGGGCACCATGGATGGGAATGTTAGCTTTCGTTAAAGAAAAACTCACTGTTTTAAAAAATGAACACTTTTTAGGGTTCTTTGGTTTCTGGGTGCATACTTTGAGACACCTTAGGCCTCATTTTCAGCAGTTCTGGGCACTCACAATTCCAGCTGAAGTCAAGGGATGGCGGTAATGCTCAGCACCTCTGAAAAATGAAATCTCAAGGGATTCCATGTGTCATGGTACATAGAAATCATGCATGGTTGGTAGAAGGAAGACAACAAAAATGGTTTTGCAGTCTCTTTCAAAACTGCTTGCATGGTCAGCTCTCTCAAAGACTAAACTGACTACTGCTCACTCAGGCAGTGGCTCTAGCAAAGGTGTGTTCACCATTTCCATGGTCATGGCTACCACTGTAAGAAAATGCCCTCTTATCTCCCTCCACTAGTACCACTGAGAAAACAAAGACATGAATAGGGTAGATGTCACCCCCCTCCAGAGACGCATTCAAACACAAGAAGAAGAGGAAGAGAGACTGGGCCGTCTTGCCACTCCACTGAATGCAAGTCTTTCAGCAGCGGTAGGACACTCTCCTCCCTTCCAAGCCCAGCCCAGAGTTTCAATAATCAATACTAGGAGACAGCATGGAAGCCCGTTTCCAAGTCAGCCAGTACCAAAATGCAGGAGAATCTCTCCAACGGTCCAGGGAAACCCATTGCTACACCTGACTGCTTCAAAAACTAAAGAAAATCTGATCCCCAGCCAATAATTACCTAGCCCTTAATGAATGGGAACCAGATCCACTGCTGATTAACCACACCCATGCAAAACATACAGGATGATTTGCTTGTAACCACTTGTCAACAGAGAACTTGAAGAAATTGATACATGTCCTATGGGAACAGTGAGGAGTGGTCTGGAGTAGAGATTAGGGGAGAAAAGTAAGATGATAAATATTTTACCCAGCAAATGCCATGCTCTTTTACCCAAACAAGTTTTAAGTTGTTTTAAAACAAAGGTCAATTTCTCACTGTCATATTTCAAGACAGTGGGAGGACACCATTAAAAAAAGTAAATACAGCTTGGATTATTGTTGAAGGCTTAATGGAAGAACTCTGTTTTCTGAAAGGTTTTAAAATAAGAAGGCAAAGATATTTCCAGAAGCTTCTCATCTGATAGCTGATCTTGTTCCACTCCCTGTTCTTGGTATTTGAGCATACAGTCTCAGTTCTAAGCCACATGTTTCTTCTCGGGAGCTCTTTTATCCTGTGCTGAATATTGAATTATCCCTCATACTCATTCCTTATTAACTGATCTAGCTATGCTATCATGTTTCACACAACTGATCAAATTCAGTTAAAAAGAAGTTATCAGAGATTCTGTTTTAATACATTTGCTTAAAATGGTAAATGAATCAGCTCTCTGGTTTTAGAATGTATACACCATGATTGGAATACAGATCTTCAGGGAATGCAGGAATTACAGTATGTACTTGTAACTCAGTTTTAGGCTGGTGGGACTGAACTTGCACTATCTTACAGTGGTACTAGTGTAGTATTGTGACACAGATTTACAATGTACAATTAAAGCATTGATGAAATGCCAGGGTTTATTTATTAACATTACAGTCTGGATTATTGGTTATTTTCCCCAAAATGCATACTATGCCATGCCATAAATGTTTGATGTTTGAGAAAAAATTAAGGAAAAAGGGTTTCTTAGAATTGTATTTTCATATTTTGTTTTAGTATTTTGTTATAATAGCCAGTGTGAGAGAATCTAGGAACAAAAATTATAATTAACAGCTAAAATTTGCAATTAACAGATCATTAAGCAGCCATGCTTTAATATAAAGAAATATCTATTGCAGATACACTTGATTTAAAAAGTATAAGCTATATAGAGTAATACTTATGATGATTGAGGCAGGGAATAGCAACAGGGTTCAGATACAAGAAGAATCTTCTCTAATTCCTCAGCAGTATTTAGAACTGAGTTTAACTAAACCTTTCTGTAATTCTAAAATGTCTGGATTTTTTTGTTTGATTTTAATATTTTGGTATCTCCATAAAGAAATTTCATAAGGAGACCCTAATAATCCTTTTAAACTTTGGATACCATGATAATGGATTCATAACAGATAAAGACAAAGAAAAAGAACATGGAACATGACACTTAATACTTTCAGTCAAAATATTATTAGAATATCTGTTTTCCTGTCTTTCAGTTCTGAACAGAACTATGAGGGGCTTTCACTTCCTCTCTTAAAATTTTAAGCCCCACTTCTACAGGGAGATAGGAAATTGGTGGAATTTAGAAGGGAGATTAGTCATTAAAAATGTTGCCTTTAATGTATGGCTGCTTGGCACTGGAGATAGAGATGGAGTTGATGTTCTTGGTTGAGGGGGATTGGCTGTGGAAGAAGTTAGCAAAAACAGTTAGACTAATCTAAGGCTATGTACACACTACAAACTTGTCCCACAGTAAAAGCCATTGCAGGACAAGAAAAGCGCTATATTTATAGCGCTTTGGTGTGTACACACCTGCTACTTAAATCGCAAAGGAGCATTCACCGTTTGAACGCTCCTTTGCGATACAAGAGCAGTCCATGGTGGGCACCTGTCCCACCATGCACTGCCCACAGCCAGCCCCCTAGCTCAGCCCCGGGGCTTCGGGTGGTAGCAGGGGCTCCCACCACCACCCGAAGCCCCGGGCTGACCTAGGGGGCTGCAGGGCTTTAGGTGGTGGCAGCGCCGCAGCTCCCGCTGCCACCCGAAGCCCCGGGGCTGACCCGAACGGCAAGAGCAGCCGGTTCGGTCCACCCCCCCAGCTCAGCCCGAGCTGGTTACCCTCACTGGTCCAGCCGATCAATCCCCCAGCCGCCAGCCTGGCATTTTAATATATCAATTTCACTGCTCAGCTAGAGAAGTGAAATTGACATATTTGACAGTTCCAATGTCCCAGAGTGGCCCGGTTTGGCACTCTGGGACATTTCCAGAGGCTATCAACGGCACAACAAGCAGCCACACAGGCTGTACCATGGAACAACTGTTCCGTGGTAAGCTTTACCACCCTCGTTTGGGGTGGTTTACCTGTTGTGCAGCAAGAGGCTATTGCCGCGCAACAAGAAGCTTTCATGTGTGGACGCTTTGATAATTATCACACGGTAAGGAGCCTTACCATGCAATAACTCTGTAGTGTGTACAAGGCCGAAGACTGATCATTTATGCAATTCTGACCATAAATGGGAAGGGTGAAGAGCAGAATACTCAATGAAGTTTCTCAAGAACTTCACAGTGCAGATCTACTCGTGCAGCACTTACATACTACAGTGAAGGACATTACGGAAAATGCTCAGAAAAACAGCAGTAGTTCATCCCAGGATATTTGTAGATTAGAAATATCATTACATAAATCTAAGATCATTTAAAATTAAAACTAAAATGAGGGGTGAAATCCTGCCCCATTGAAATCCATGGCAAATTTCCCATTCACTTTAACATGGCCAGGACTTTAGATTCTGAAAAGCTACTCAGAGGGCCAACAGCAGTATACTCTCTTTCTCTGTAGCCTTAGAAACCCTTAGAAAATACCTGATTCAAAACAGAAATCTTTCCTAATTCAAAATAGAGATCTTTGTGAAAAGAACGGTAACACTAAAAACTAGTAAAGACAAAAAGAAAAATTCCATTGGTGTAAGATTTTTAAAAAAACTTCTGAATAGCCAAAAGATGGCAGACCTTGTAGCACGGATTTAGATGCCTCCAATCCTCAGTGCTCTCTGATTGGGAAAAAGTATGGTAATTAGAGATCATAGGAAACAGAGGATTTGGGAACATTTTTGATAAACAATTTTCAGGAACATTTTTTGACCAGTGTTACTGGTAATACTATCTGGCGCTTCCTTAAAAAAAATCATAGCAGTAAGAACCCCTCTCTATAAACTCCTGTGGTAGCCATGGAGACCAAATTAGAGAGGTTAGTCCCTGAGGTTATTGCTACAGAAATCTATAAGAATATAATGAACCAGGTCTCTGTGCTTGTTGAAAAGGACTTTAGGAAGCAGAGAATAAAAATGGTTAAACTTACTCTACTTCACTAGTTGAAGAAAGCAAAGCATGCATCATTAAAATCAAACTTTTTGGAAAAAAATAGATATGCAGTAAAAACATATGTCTGGTGGAAATCCCAAAGGGCACAGAAAATGAGGCACAGAAAATGAGTACTTAATTGCATTTCTTCTTCAATTAATTCTTAAGCATCCTTAGGTAAATACATGAAAAATCTGACATATATTGAGAAAGTTCATATACTCCCCAAATGGGCTTCAGTTGCCAAAGGTGGATAAAAAGGAAACTATCATTTTTATTATCTGACTTATATAATAAATTAAGGATTCTTGCTGCAGCCAGAAAACTAGGAGATACCATGTATAAAAAGGAAAGATTTCCTTCCTTGTGGACTTTGAACCAGCCAGACAGGTAAAAGAAGAGAATTTTTATTACTCTGATAAACATTCAAGAAGCTGAATGTTGAAGCAACCTTATTATATCCACACAAACCACAAACAAGATACAGGTTTAAAAAGCTGTATATTCAGGTGCATGAAACAAAAAAGACTTACAGGAAAAGGTGCAGTCACATGCTACAAAGTAGAGTCATATGTCTTGATTCTCCATAGACTTATGTACATGTCAAATATTTACTGTGAAGACAATGGGACTATTCATACATGTTTATAGTTAAGCACAGGAGTAAGTCTCTGCAGAACCAGGACATCTGGGAGTGGTCCTGCTTTTAGCAGGGGGTTGGACTAGATGACCTCATGAGGTCCCTTCCAGCCCTATGATTCTATGACCTCACTGTGACACAGAATTAAAGAAAGAATATAAATACATAAACTGTATGTTTTCAGTAATACAGTATGCACTTTATGCAAGTAGATTATTGTTCAGTGTTTCTTGGTATACTTTGTTCTTAATAATTAGTGTAACTAATGTTTCAGTGGAGTAATCTGTGATTTAGATATTATAACCTGTACATTTATCAGATATCACTGGAAGCTAGTTAAAATGCTAAGATGTGACATGTCATTACAATACTGCATCACCTGCCAGTATTCTATATAACAATTTTTAATTATTATATTTATCAACAGTAAATGCACATATAAGTACAATTAAAAACTGGCTTTTTTTCTCTCTATCCATGGTAAAGATAAACAAATTAAATCACTATGTCCAATAGGGAATAAACCATGGATTAATATATATTTTAATTCGCTACACATGTAATAGCCTATTGAGAGAATCTACATGAAAGAGTGGTGATACACAGTACTTTTTATTTACTAGGCTGCGTAGTTTCATTAATGACCAAAACTGTGGCATTAATGTAAATGTAAATGCCATCAATGTAAAACCAAAGCTGTGCCTTCAATGATGCCATAATGACAATATAAATATTAAACCCTCAAAATTGTAAAAACAACAAAAAGTAAAAAATATGACAGAGAGAGCATAAAAGCAGTTCTCAAAGAGCACCTTGGCATATGTAAATTCTTTCCCCTTTAATTTTAGAAATATTTAACCATTTCACAGCAACACGGGAAGTTACAAATTCATAAACTTCTACTTACATACCATTTTTAAAAGAATACTTTTAATAAACATCAGTGAAATAACAGGGTACCAATAGTATGTTTGGCAACACAGCTTTTCCCTTTGTATAGTAATAAGAACATATTGTAATAGATTATACAAACCAATGTGATTATCTAGTCTGATTGCTACACAATATGGGCTATAGCATTTCCATGAATTAATTCTTCCTTTAACTCAATAGCTATAGTTGCACTAGAGCATATCTTTTTAGGAAAAACATTCTGCACCGCTCCAGGGCCAGCTCTCCCACACCCCCAGAGCCAACTTTCCCCCACCACTCCCCAACTGGCTCTGCACCACTTACCCCGAGGCCAGCCCTCTGTTGCCCCCACCTCTTGGCTGGCTCTGCGCCACCTGTTTCCACCCTCTTCTGGCCAGCTCTCCCCAACCCCCTTCTACTTTCCTCCCCTGGCTGGCTCTGCACTACTCCATGACTGGCTCTCCCCTGCTCCCCCACCTGGCTCTGAGCTGCCCCCCCTCCCTCGAGCCAGCTGCGGGAAGGCCCCCCTGGCCTCAGGGCCAGCTCTCCACTACCCCCTGCCCCGGCCCCGCTATGAATATCATTGCCCACGCCTGTTCAAGGTAATAGCTGTAACTATAACTTTGTCTGCTAGATTGAAGTCTTCTCATCTCAAATTTATGTTCCCCATAGAGACTATGATCAAATCAACCACTAAACTTGTAGTTGAGAAGTTAATAGATTGAGCTTCTTGACTCTCTCTCTCGCTCTCTCTCTCTCTGGCATGTTTTCCCCCACTTTTAGTCATTTTGTTGCCTCTTGGAACCCTCTCCAATTTTTCAACATTCTCCTTGAAATGTAGACATCAGAATTGGACATTGTGTTCAGTAGCAGTTGCTTCAATACCCAGTACAAGGGTAATATAACCTTCTTACTCCTACTCAGTATCCCTCTCCCCATCCAAGGATTTCATTAATCTTTTTAGTCACAGTGTTGCACTGGAAGCTTATGTTCAGCTGATTATCCACCATGATCTCCAAGTCTTCTTCAGAGTCACTACTTCACAGAGTAGTCCTACATCTTAGAACATGACCTACTGTCATGAGTCTATGGGTCTAAAACTTTGTCCCATGGGTAACATTCCCCTTCTCTAATCCAGTGGCTTACTATCAACCAAGTAGGAGGAAATACCCTGAAAACTGAAGCTACATGAGGGAGGCTTCACTTGAGCCCTGATTGGAGAAACAGCTGGACATCTGGTTGGTTAGGTCTTCCTATTTAAACCCAAAGTGAGGAGGAAGTTGTAAGCACAACTGGGTGAATTCCTAGTTGGCTACTATATCGGCTCTTGCCTTCTTGCCTGACTTCTGAGCCCTGTTTTCCTGCTCTCTCTCTAGTTCCTGCTTTCCAGAGCTATTCCAGAGCTGCTTTCCAGAGCATCATTGCCCCTGATTTCTGACTTTTTTACTCAACCTCTGACCCTTGGACGCAAGTTACCCAGATCCGCTGATATAAATATGCCTAACCTTAGTAACTGCAAATTCCAAAGGGGTAGCCGTGTTAGTCTATTGTAGAAAAACAACAGAGTCCTGTGGCACTTTTAAAGACTAACAGATTTATTTATCAGAATTGATTTGCTGTTACAGCCTGATCTGATCCTATATCATACACTCCCCTGCATTTAATTTCCTCCCATTCGGTAAGTTTCCCATCTTCAAAGCATCTGACGAAGTGGGATTTTCTCCCATGAAAGCTCATGCGATAAATAAATCTGTCAGTTTTTAAAAGTCCCACAGGACTCTGTTGTTTTTCTTAGTAACTGCAGTTTAACATCTATCTTAGTTACTTTCGGTATAGAAAGCATCCCATCATCATCATATGATATGCACCTAGCTTTCTCATTCCAAGATTGAAGTCTGCTGAGGGAAGCAGAGCCTGTTTAAATAAGCGTGGAGAAGTCAGAAGGGTAGGCAAGTCATGCATTTAGCGTTTCTTTGTTAATTTAAACCATATCTCTAACTGTGTTCCTCTAGACAAATACGTTATTAGAAGATTGAACTATGTCACTGCATACAATTTCTGGTTATAAAGCTCTCAAGAGAGCAGACTCTTGCAGGAAATGAAGCCAAATTAAACCTGTTGAAGAATTCACAATAAGAAACAGGGATGTGAATGCCTAGGGACCCAGCTGGATAATGGAAATCACAGGATGGTCACTTGACTGAACTGGAGGTTCAAACCTATCACTCATAGACTTTAAGGTCAGAAGGGACCAGTACGATCATCTAGTCTGACCTCCTGCAAAATGCAGGCCTCAAGACCTCACCCACCCACTCCAGCAATAGTGAGACTACACAGAAGTGAAAAAGCATAGCATGCTTTTTGGAACATGGAAGAGGGGCTGTCTAAAAAAATCCCTCCTTCAAACACTGAGAGAGAAAAAAAACTTATAGTACTTAGCAATAAAGGGAATATGCAAAGAGCAACACAGAATACATAGGGATGGTGATACTTTGTTCATGCTCAAAGTGATGTCTGATGTTGCAGGAAGTATTCAGATAGGATATGAAAACATTCACTAGCTTTTTACCAGCTAAAACCCAGAAATATGTAAATAGTTAAGCAAATGACAGAGACTTTTAAAAGTAAAAGTCAGCAAGAAGTATTGACGTATCTGTTAATAAATACATTAATAAAAGTTCCAAAGGGGGATCCACGTTAGTTTAGTTCAGCAAAACAAAGAAGGAGTCCTTGTTTGTTTTGGGGAACTAGACTAATACGGCTATCCCTTTGGAACTTGTCAACATGCAAGGCACTGATTACAGCCATTTGAAGTGGAAATCCATCAACTTCATGAAACAACTCACACAGGTATAGACAGACATCATCTTCCTTTCCAAATGAAAACAATTGGACATTGTACCTAACTGAATGAAGGTAAAAAATCCATTATGATTGACATATTACACAGATTACAGTGAGAGATTGTGTCACATGTCATAGAAACTAAGAAACCACCTGATCAGAATCCTATGCTGCAAAAAGAAGATCTCTCCCACAAAAGCTCATGTCATAAAAATGTGCTAGTCTTTAAAAGTGCCACAAGACTTCTTGTTTATTAATAAAAGTGTTGACTACTGTAGCAATTATGAAACACTAGTGCAAGACCTACTGAAGACTGAAAATTACCAGCTTGCTGCCTTTGTAAATCCATTTGATCTTATGAATATCCTTGTCTCCTCCAGCTTTATAAATGAATCAGCATTTCTGCAGTGGTGCATCTATATTCTCTTGAATGGAATACACTAATTCTAATTGGAATGAATGAAGCAAGTTCTAGTACAGTATTTGCTGATACATGAACATAAGATTTAGCAAAAGATTGGCATAATGAAAAGCAGGGTAGCTCTTTTTCAAATATACTGAGAACTCACCAAAAATACTTTGGTTTAAAATATACTAAACACTGAACATTTTGTGTGGCCAATCCAGCAGTGACAGAGGAATTCACTACAAGGTGCTGAGTACTATGGCCCCTTACGGGTAAATAGGATTGGGGTGGTTATTGGGGCATGCAGTAATAAGTATCATTTTATTACTCCCAGTGTCCAGTGAAAGGGAATCTTTCTTTTGGTAGCTGGGTGTCAGTTCCCTAACACCACCAGTCTCTCCGTTACTCACACATTCTTTTCCAGGCTATGCCAACCCTAACTTTGCCTCACAAGATTGTTCCCCTGTGATAGCCAGGCCCTTGAAACTAGCTACTCAAGGAAATTCCAGGTCTTCTGCACCCAAAGGTGCAGTGTACTCCAGTTTTACCTTAAATCCCTTTTCCTGTAAAGCCCACAGTCCCTGTGAGCACATATAACAAAAGAAAAGTAGGCTTCTTTAAGAATCCATAAAGATTAAACTAGAAGTGAGAGAAAGTGATGGAAACAACTGGCTACACCACAAAACAAAATAATAAAACTAAACTTGGTCTGCAATTATCAAATTTTATTTCCTATATAATAAATATATCATCTATGTACTTATAGACTATATAGATATATAACTTCCCCCACAAAATTCAGTTTGCTGCAGAGCTGCCTACTTTAAACAGAATCCGAATCCAGCATTCATAGAAATTTCTTGCACTTTAATGGGCTTCCTTAGTGAATGGATCCTGAGTGCCTTTCCTTACCCTCTTCTATACTGAACAGTCTTTTGTTTTTATTCATAGTCAGGCTGATCTTCTGCCTACTATTATGTTCCTTTTTGACTCCAAATGGTTTCAATCATTTGCAATTGTCTTTGATAGTTGTCCATTGACTGGTCTGAATACTGCATGGGCAGACAATAGAATCTTGTTCACTTCACTAGACTGAGTAGGGAAGTGTGACAACTCCATCTTCAAAGCGTCTGACGAAGTGGGATTTTCTCCCATGAAAGCTCATGCGATTAATAAATCTGTTAGTCTTTAAAAGTGCCACAAGACTCTGTTGTCTTTCTACAATAGACTAACACGGCTACCCCTTTGGAATTTGCTTGAAAGGGTCATCACTGAGACATATTATCCTTTTACCTTGACTTTATTATCCTTGACTACAAGTTCATAAAGTGTACTTCCAATATAAATACAGTATTCCTTAAATATTACCCATACATATATTTCATAATGATTATAATTCTTGACAAGTTATGAGCTTTCTGTAGATACCTTATATGTTATTCTTTATGGATAAATATATTGTAAGATGTATTTGGTGTTATTCATTTTTTAGGTCTGAAGGGAGAATTGTTTGCAATAAATAGGGACCCTTTTCCAAGAGGGTCACAGAGATGATCTGGATAGCTGTATGCTGGTTAACCTGATAACAGTCCAAGATGAAATCATATAACAGCTGATATTGTATTCAATCAAGGAAATATTCAAGGATGGTAGATTATTTAATGTCATTCAAACATGGTATTATAGAAATTAAATTTTGTCAAACATTTTTTTTAAAGACGATTTCAAATTTTCTTAATGGTAACTGTGTAGACATAACATTTCCTTTAGTCATATGATTTAATACCTTACAACAGACTGGTTAAAAACGATCATATAAAATTAATGTAATACAGATTAAATGCATTAAAAAAGATTTCAAAATACAATTTAGTGGTGAATGGGGAATATTACTAAGATGGTCATGCTGGGATCTCTTGTTGACCTAATGCTATGCAATATCTTTATCATTGATCTGGAGGAAAATGTTAAATTATTGCAAGTAAATTTTGCAGATGACATGAAGGATGATAGAGTTGTACATAAAAAGAGGAACAAATCAGTTATTCAGAGTGACCTGAATTGCTTAGTAAACCTGATGCAATGAATTATTTTCATACAGCCGGAAACAGTCATTCATCTGGGTACAAAGTAGGTCACACTTACACGACATAGTACTGTATTTTGCAAAAGTGGGATAGTACAAAGGATTTTGGTTTCATGGTGGATAATCAAGCAAACACATGCTCCCAATGAGCTTCTGGGACTAAAAGGGTAAGATGAGCCTTTAATGCAAGAGGTTGTCAAGTAGGAGTTGATGGTAATGGTAGGGGGTGTTGATTCTGGATGCTTAGCAATCAGTGTGAATACCAGTCAGACATGGTACACCCAATTTATAGATCAGTAATGTTTAATGTCAAAGGTTTTCTATAGATATACTAGTTACATACAAAGCCTAAAATTAACTACAATATATCATATTCACTAAGCCTGAAGAGCTAAGCAGTCACTCAGAAGGTTTTATACAGAAATGGCTTTCTTCAGGGGCCCTGTCAGGGAGTCAGTGGCTTCTGGTCCAAATGGCAGCACCTCTGGCAGAATCAGGTGTTTAAATAGTAACTTTTTATACCCTTCTATAAACAGCTTTCATCTAATTACCTCTCTACTCATTATCATATATTCTAATTACCTAACATGGCTTCTTGACTACGTTCCATTCTCACCATAATAATTGGGGTGGACAAAACAACATCTGGTGATAGGTGAGGTGCTGTAAATATATGCTCCTTGGCAATGAAAAAGTGTAACACCCCCCCTCTACCCCTGCAATGTTCAAGGATAACTTGTTATTCCCATCAGTGCTATCTATATTCAGCTGTAAGCATATATGTTGTGTATTTCATCTTTATGTACCGTGGTATGCAGAAACTGAAACATCTACAAGGTTACTCAGTGATCCTATTCATCTCTGCTAACCAGAAGATGTCATACTACAGGGGTCAGAATAGCCAAGCAAGGAACTGAAGCTATGCTAGGCCTGTAGGACAGTGGTCAAGCAACTCAAATCACACTGGTCCTCCAACAGGGGGATGACATTATCTCTACATTTAGTATAAGAGACTATTTCTGAAACAGTGTCAGTTTCTGGTATCCACACTCAAAGAAAAGGTTAACAAGTGATTTGATCATAGTCAAAGGGTACCTACCTAAAGAAAAGAGTTCTATTACTAAAGGGCTCCAGCAGACAAAGACGTAACAAGGGACAATAGCTGGAAGTTCAGGCTAGACAAATTCATATGGGAAATAAGGGGGAAAACATGCAATTGACCACTGGAACGGGGAGGTGGTGCATCCTCTATCACTTGAAGTCTTTAAATCTGGACAACATCTTTCTAAAAGATATGTTTTAGTTATACCATGAAATATGAGCTTGATATAGAAATTACAGGATGAAACTGTGTCCTGGGTTATTCAGTAGGTCAAACCACATAATAATGTCCCTTTCTGCCTTTTTTAAAAAAAATAAATAAGTAAATCTATACATATAGTATTTCTAAATACAATACAAATATTTCAAATAAGAACATACAGTAATTTGCTAACACCGTTTCTACTGCCTTTATATCATCTGGTATACTGCTGTAATTTCCTAGGAATTCCATGACAGCAGTGCTTCACAGATTGTACACTGAATACTGAAATGTGGTTCCCTATGATAAAATAAAAGAATGATCAAGGAGGCACCCCGACTTCATAGTGCAGTATGGTAACAAATTCTGACATCCAGTAAAAAATTAATAAAAAATGGCGGTGGGGCAGATGGAGAAGGGAAGCAGCAAATTTATAGCTTGGATAAAAGACTAGATCAGCAGATTAAAAAGTCATGAAGCTACAGGAGGAATTAAGAAGTTATTTATATTTGCTAAAAGTTATATAAATAAGACCTTTCAGCTTCCATGTGAGAGATTAGTTAATTCGCCTATTAAGTAAGTAGAGCACAGAAATCTTCAAAGACCCTTTTTTCTCTGAAACACATCTGCAAATGAAAATAATCTTTTAAAATAATCTGAGTTCTTTTTCTTGGGGGAATTTAGGCTAAATCAGTCAGAAAGAAATGGGAGTTAAGACTCTCGAGACCTTTTCCTGATGTTAAAATGAAAGCCCCTTTCTCTGTGAAAAGTCATTTGTTTTTCCACCACAGAGAAAACAGGAAAGATTCTTAAAGGCTTAAAAATAAATCAGCGAAAGAAATCCATGAATTAAAAATGGGATCAGATCAGATATCTGAATCAAATCGCACAGAAATGTTAGGTCTAAACCCCATAAGCAAACATAAACAAAGAAACTTTTTTTTAAGCAATCCTACTTCATACCAGCATGATTTGTGTCCCAGTGATAGTCTATTACTGTATATGCATACAGTATGTTTCTGTTTCAAAATCCAATATTGAAAGTATGCATTCCTCTGATTTATAATCCTGTAGTTTCCTAATTGGCATCAGAACAGAAATATTAATAATTCATTAATTTAGAACAATGGAGCTGGAGTGCATGCCAGTTTGTTAACACATCACTATTAACAATTAGATTGACTTCATTTTTCTGCCCAAATTACACACTGTTTCTATAAGATATTAATATTTATTTTGAATTTTATACTTTACATTATAATTTTCTTCAATTAATATGTATACTCGAACTCTCATTATCACTCCTATGAGCCAAGTGATAGTGTGTGCAGATCACAGCTCATCAATACTTACAGTAGTTTCTATCATTCACTTAATCCATATACGTATTTTGCTGTAGAGCTACCCAAATTCTCACATCCCAAAGAGGGGATGAAGGAATTACATGAACAATGAAGTCCAAACAAATGTTATACAAGTCATTTTTTTCATTCATCAGCAACTAGGTTATGCATATCATCATTCTATGGCTAGTAAAAACAGGTAATCCAGTACCAGGAGGAATAGATGAAGCCAAGCAGTGTACAAAGTGAACTGATTATGCAGTGCTGGCTTGATACACAGATGGGAGTGGATAAGGAACAGAGTTTTGGGATTGGAAGACTAGTAGAAGACAGCTAGCCAGAGGGGAAGAATGTGGATTTTGCTTTTATACGTGGTAACAGCCATTTTAACTGTCCTGTATTTATTCTCATTTTAGGAAACGGAATTATATGAATATGAATCTAGGAGCAAAGTACCCTGATTTGTATATTAATATATTCCAATTTGAGTATTTGTTACATTCCTAAACCAAGGGCAACACAAACAACATTAGAAACCTGAAATTGATACATATAGACAAAAATTAGAAGCAGTGGTTCTTAATCTTGTCTATACCAGGAATGCCCAGCCTTCTCCCAGCTAGCCAGGAACTATGATCTCCATTCTTGTTAACAACATGGGGATGACAGGATAGTCATGTCTCCTGACAAATGGGGTTATGATCCCCAGGTTGAGTAGTTGTGATTAACAGGATAATTAAATGAGCTCCCCAAAACATAAACTATATACTTTAACGTATTTTATTAATGGTTGACACGGTCTTGCATGGCACATGACATTAAGAAGAAATGCTGCTAACCAAATTTTAGGTCACACCCCTAACATCTGCTTATAGAAAGAGCCCTATGAATATAGATCTCATCCGTCCTATGAATAATGGTGTAAGATCAGCTACCTCCACAGCAGGGTCCTTCAGTATCTGAACTGACATGGGAGGAGAGGACAGTTGTTAGTGGTGATAAATCTCCTCTCTCTCTCCTCATTGGCTCCACAGAATTTCATAGGTGAAGATAGTATAGCCTGCTGCTGTGAAGGGTCAACAGTAGAAGTCAGCACAGGACTTCTGCATCTATAATCCTAGCCTTTTGCAGAATGTAATTCTTCCTCCACAAGGGAAAATTACAGGGTGGGAGAAATAATATGGAGGAGATTTTGTAAGGTTCACTCCCCACACCTTACACTCTTTCCAAAGATTTTCCATGGGAGAAAATGTAAATGTACTGGATTTCCAACTACTATCAGCTACCATGGGATTATTATAACATCATTTTTTAAAAAACATGTTATTTCCTGAAAATAATAATGGACATAGGAAAACGATAATATCAAATTAGATTGTCAAATTTTATCCTTGTATATTGGGGAGAAAACAAATATAGTTAGCGTTTACAAGACTACAGTTTAAAAAAAAACCTGTCATGTAGTTTAGGGGTAACCTGGAATTGGTATCTCAGTCTCTCTATATATTAAAAGGGCACTTGATGCAGTGTAAAGGTCCAGAGCCATCCCTAAGATATGGCGATTTGGGGCAACTGCCACAGGTCCTGTGCTTCAGGGACGGGCGGGGGGAGAGAGGGCATGCTTCATCATCATGGTGTTATATGTAATACTTTGCATACAGAATGTGTATATCTTAATTATGAATGTATACTTACATAAAAAAAATGGAGTGAGACCATAGGTACCTGGGAAATGAAGTCTTTAACTTTTCATAGAATCATACTCAATGTGGGGTTTGAAGGCGTTGGTTTAACTAATGCAAAGGAGTGGCCCTATTGTTAGTTAGGATATAGTGGCTTGCACTAGCAGAAACAGAGACAAATGGAGGAAAATATTGTGGTCAATTAGTTGGCTTTTTTTAATAATTTGAACTTCATTATAATTATACGTACGATTGAAAGTATAATATTGTATTAACTACATTGTAATTATGTATCTGGGCACTATCAATATTTAACCTGCAAAATGCAGCTGTCCTTGATGTTTACAGTAATGAGATTTCAGCCATACATAAATGTTAAGGGGGTCCAACAGCACCCTAGGGATGGTCCTGACCAGTGCTTTTAAAAAAAAAAAAAAAAAAAAAAAAGTGTTGGTACTTGGCCAGGGAACTGGGGCAACAGCAGCAGGAGACAGGACCACATTGCTGTGAAAAAAGGTGCCGGTACTCAGTACTACTGAGTACCATCACAGAAAAAGCCCTCAGTACCACTGAGGCCTTGTTCACACTACAAAGTTATTGCGTGATAACAGGCACAGTGTCCACACACAAATCTATGTTGTTGCGCTGTAACAGCCGTCTTACTGCGCAACACGTAAGCCACCAAAACGAGGATGGTAGCGGCTACCGTGGAACAGCTATTCCACAATAGCTCATGTGTGTACGGTTGCCATGCAATATGAAGCCTCTGGAAATGTCCCAGAATTCCAATTCCATCCCTTCTGCACTTCCTTCTGCGCTCTGTGGCTGTGAAGTGACTGTACCTCCCCTACCATCATTCTTGGGAATTTTTGAATTGTTCAGTCTTCCTGTTTGCTCAGCATGGAATGCAGCTGTGTTCTCCAAGAGCAAGGGAGGCTCAACACAGCAAACGTGCTCCAGTGTGGACCACAGCCGAGGTGCTTGATCTCATAGGCATCTGGGGAGAGTCCGCTGTGCAGGCAGAGTTACGTGGCAGCCGGCGGAATTTCGATATTTTTGGCCAGATTTCTCGGGCCATGGCAGAGAAGGGGTATGAGAGAGACACTCTTCAGTGCAGGTTGAAGGTGAAGGAGTTGCAGATTACATACCACAGAGCCAGAGAGGCAAACTGGCGCTCCGGCTCAGCGCTGGCTACATGCCGATTTTACAAGGAGCTGGAAGCAATCCTGAGTGGGGATCCCACAATCACCCCAAAAGCTCCTGTGGACACATCAGCATCCCCCCATGAAAAGTATATCAGAGCAGACAGTGATGAGCAATTCGTCAACGAGGAAGTGGAAGTGGAGGATGACCTGGAGGGTGAAAGTAGTGCAGCTGACTTAGGGAGCCAGGAGCTGTTCTCCACGCCACCCAACACGTGCTGCCCAGATTCCTTCTCCATGCTGTCTTCGGATGCAGTAGAGGGGAGCTCTGGTAAGTTTCATCAGAAGTGGCTTCTGTGCTTGCTGGATAAGCTTTGTGGGCAAATGAAGAGCAGGCAGGAGATGGGCGTTTTGAGTTTCATCCTTTCTTTTTTCTTTTTTTTTTGGATGGGGGGGTCTACCCCGCATTACACGAGCAGTGCATCAGTGCATGCTGTAATTGTCAAGAAATCCTCTCCGTTGAGCTCACTGAAGGTGTCCTCGATGTACTTCCACAGCCTCCTAGTTAAATTCGTTGGGAGAGCAACTGTTTCCCCTCCCCCATAGAGAGATACTCTCCCTCGCCAGTTGCAAAGCACAGCAGCGGGAACCATGGCTGCGCACAAGTCCGCTGTGTATGGTCCTGGCTTAAAATTGGTGACATGCAGGATATGCATTCTGGCTTGCAGGGGCGCTCTAAGCAGCGAGATATCAGCTTCCATGGCCGTGCCATATGTGAACTAATCGCCCAAAGCACTGCAAATAGTTCATGGAGCTGTGTGTCTTGTCTTGGCAACCCGAACCTCCCTTTGCAAAAGCCCTTTCAGTCCCCGGCAATGCCCTGTCCCATGGGCACTGAGGAACGTGGTGGCAGAGCATATTACCGGCTCCTTAACCAAAGTGAGAACAATAGCACTACTTATGATGTTTCATTTTTCCTTAGAAACGACCTTCACCGGTCAGTGGTCTGCGCCAGCTGACCGGCTGAGACAGATAAGGAGGAGGCCTCGCAGGAGCAAGTAGGATATCTTCCAGGAGCTGATGCAGTCCAATGAGGCATCAACAAGGGAGACTGGACAATGGAGGCAGGAGTGCCGGCAGGAGCGCAAAGAAAACAATTTGAGGAGGCAGAAGCAGAAGGATGCCCTCATAAGCATCCTACAGGAGCAGACCCAACTGCTGAAGACCATGGTTGGTCTGCAGACCCAGCTGCTCCAGGCTCGCCCGCCCGCAGCCACAGCAACACTTTCTGTCCCCCATACCCTATTCTCCCTCAAAGCAGTTCTTTGAAGCCCAGGGACCCTCCTGGTACAATGTTACATCCACTCCTGCACCAAGCTATGGCATTGAGCCACACACCTACATGCATCTATAGCCCCTGTTGCAAGCACTGCTTACTGTAAATATTTAATGTTTTATAATAATAAAATTGAACCACTTGAACTGTGCACAGTGTCTTTATTGATACACAATAAAATTAGTTGTTGCATGTTTAGTATTCACTCATTCAAGCATAGTACAATACACGCCCACCGGCACCGATCCCCTCCCACCCCAATCAGCACCCAGTAGTGCGTAGGAACACTACTCCACAGTAATGCAATGCGTCCTATGAGTCCCCATCACTAAAACATTCCCTAAGTTCCTCCCTTATGTGGACGGCTTTCAGCTGTGCCCCCCTGATACTCCTAGTGGCTGGCTGCTGGAAGGCAAACTCTAGCCGCTCAGCCTCCATGTCCCACGAAGGGGGAAATTTCTCTCCCCTATTTTCACAGACGTTATGCAGGACACAGCACGCCACAATGATGGCTGGAATGTTGTCCTCATTCAAGTCCAGCCCCCCCGTACAAACAGCACCAGCGGCCTTTTAAGTGCCCAAAGGCGGACTCCACGGTCATTCGGCACCTGCTTAACTGGTAATTGAAGCGCTCCTTGCTGGGATCCAAATTTCCAGTATAGGGCTTCATGAGCCAAGGCATCAGAGGGTCTCCTATGATGACTATGGGCAACTCCGCATCCCCAACAGTAATTTTATCATCAAGGAAGAAGGTCCCTGCCTGCAACTTCCGGTACAGGCTCGTGTTCCGGAAAATGCGAGCATCATGCACCTTACCCGACCACCCCACATTTATGTCTGTGAAACTCCCCTTGTGATCCACCAGTGCCTGAAGCACCATGGAGAAGTAGCCCTTCCTATTAATATACTCAGTCGCAAGATGCTCCGGAGCGAGAATAGGGACGTGCGTGCTCTCTATTGCCCCTCCACAGTTTGGGAATCTCATGGCCGCGAATCCATTGACGATCTCCCACACGTTGCCCAACATCACCGTCCTCTGGAGCAGAACACGATTAATGGCTCTGCACACTTGTGAAAGTGCTAACCCAACGGTCGATCTGCCGACTCCAAACTGATTCGCGACCGAGCGGTAGCAGTCTGGAGTCGCCATTTTCCACAGCACGATTGCGACACGCTTCTCCACAGTCAGGGCGGCTGTCATTTTGTCGCAGGGCAGGGGCTAGCTCCTCACATAGTTCCATGAATGTGGCTTTCCACATTCAAAAGTTCTGTAGCCACTGCTCATCATCCCACACCTGCAAAACGATGCTGTCCCTCCACTCGGTGCTTGTCTCTCATGACCAGAACCGGCGGTGCACCATGTGCAGATGCTCTGTGAAGGAGCTCAGCAATGAGGTGCTGTTGTTCTGCATGGCAGTCACCAGTCCAGGGTTATCCGAATCCTGGTCTGATTCAGAGCTGAACGCATACTGTGCCACCAGCCGAGATGTATTCATTATGCTGAAGGCGACAATCGAGATCAGAGCTGGATCCATGTTGCTGCAAAAAGGAGTTCCAGGAAGCAATGAGCTACTGTCGAAAATGGGCACGAGGCAACTCTCGTGACACAAGGGGAACAGAATGCACCATGGGAAACCAAGACTTTATCCATGGTGCTCAGTGCTACTCTCCTTCTACCCAGGATTCTTAGTGCCAAATCAGGATGGATGGAACTGTGAGATGGGTTCCCACAATTCAATTGGGTTTCTTGTGAAATCGCAAATTGCAGGGAGGGGGCTCTGTTCCATCACAAGCAGCTCAGTGTGGACGCGATACTGCGCTACAAAAACCATGTGACCTTTAAAGCGCAACTGGCTTGTTGTGCGATTATTCCTGTAGTGTGTACATGGCCTGAGTAGCATCACAAAAAAAAAAAAAAAAATAAAAATAAAAAATCCCTGGTCCTGACAAGATCCTTCAGGAAGAAAAGAATCACCTTTTTATTACTGAAAGTAGTACTGACATTGACATTAGTAGTAGTACTGACGTAGTACTGACAGTAGTAGTACGAAAGTAGTACTGACATTTCACAACATAAAGTTGTGAAACACTTTACTCTGAGTCTTCAGCATTCATGGCTACATTTTAAAGCAATAGGAAGCTTTTTTCTCAGGACAGAATATATTTAAGGGAATGAACTCATCTGAATTCTCAGATTCTTCAGGCAGACAGGACTTCTAGATAAACACTGTGAACTTTTAAGCTTGGGATTGTTTGGAGCCTTGATAATCTGGGTTTTGCTTGCTTGACTTCTCTCAGAATAGAATTATGCTGCATGTTATCTTTCCCGGATAAAAAGTCCCAAATGGGGGACACAGTAGTACATGGCACATTCCATATTTCTTAGTCATGAGCAAAGAACCACAGCTGTTTCTCAGTATTCTATTCCGTTAAATTCCTGATTTCATTCTTTCTACACCTGGAAATCTCACAGCATATGCTTGTTCATTGAAGTAACTTTAACCCACTGCTTTCACTGCCACATTATCAACAGAAAATTCGCTAGGGTGCTAGAAATTTTTTCTAATGATTTCAGATGGGAGGTTTAGTATTAAGAAAGATCAGCAATGCAAGACAACTTCCAAATGGAAAGACCCTTACAAATCAATTCAGTGTTTTTGCTAATGGAGAAACAGGTGTAAATTGCAAAACAGTAAACCCAAATACCATTCAAACATAGCCTAACATCCACAGGAAAATAACTTGTGGCATTTGAGCTGAATAAACAAATATGGAGTAGAATTTTTAGAAATGCTGAGGATTGACTTACTAAATACTTCCATTGACATCAAGGGAAGTTTATCACTGACATAGGAGTGGCAGAATTAGGCCAGTGCTGAATTCTTTTGAAAATTCCACCAATAATCTCCTCCAGATTCTAGAAAGTCACATTCATCTTTCTGAAATGTTATACTAATGAAGCTCTCCTATACCTAACCTTAAACTGTTCTACATGCTGTTCCAATTTTGTGGTCACAATGAAAGATAGGACAAGGACTTTGTTCATTTTCTTTTTCTTTTGTAGGAAGGCATAATTTTGATAATGTTCTTCTTAACAAAATCAGTGATAGCCACTTAGGCAAGACCAGAGAACTAATAGTACTGCATAATTAAAAATATAAATATGGATCACTGTACTAAAATTAATGATGAAAAATCTTATTTGAGGAAACATTCTCTTTAAGACTCATTTTGGACCACAGAGCTATGGTACAGAGCAAAGGTTGAAATTCTGTGATCAGATATGCAATAGTTTATTTCACTTTATTGCTGAACCAATCACCAGAACATTGACTTGGTAACTGGAAATTTCCCTGTTGCCCAGTGGTCCATTGAAGTCTAATTCATACAGTGAAACATTTGAACTAAATTGTAATGATATTTTGATAATGCCAGCACTATTGTAAATTTGCATGCATAAAGTTGACAAGTTTCAGATAACTGAAATTTTCAGAAGACAGGATGGGACATAATGCTTGGACAGCAGCAGCTAGTCATTTTATATACTGGGTATTAAATGCCACAAATGAAACCATTAATAGTCTCAATTAATAATTAATTAAAATAATAAAATTAGGGATTTCCTTACATAAATTCATTTTCTTGTATGCACCCATCAAATTTGGGGATCAGAAATACTATAAAGTGAATTGAAAATCTCAAATGGGGAAGAAATTTCTAATGACAAAGTGAAACCTATAAAAATAGCATCAAACATTATTGCAACACAGGCCCAGAACTAAGGTATCTAGCTTTCAAAGAATTGTATTGCCACATCCTTCTGTATAAAGTTAACCAAAAGACAAAGGATTAGATATTGAAAGACCGTTTGCAAGACTGACAATGTCTAGTGATGGTAGCTTGAGCAGAAGAGAGAACACCTCTCTCCTTAAGAAAATCTTGTACATACCGTCTCTAAAGGAGGTGTTGACCGGCTTCATTAATGATAAAAGGTGTTATTTGCTAGCCTGCACCAGTCAGGAAGGAATGAGTTCTCAACAGTATCAGCATGAAATTGTTTATAATCTACACGCTCCAATCAATCTGAATCAGCAAGAGATATCCATCTACTGTTGTCAAGGCATCTTTCCTCATACTTCAACTATTTCAGGTAATTGAAAAGCCAGGTAATCTGTGAAGATGTTCACGATAAAAAATAAAATAAACAGAGAAAAAAATCCGTTGGGAGAAATATGTTGACCCATAGGGCCTTCTGAAAGAACTCCAATTCCCTTACCTAGTAAGGGTAGACCATCAACACAAGACCCTCGCCCCATTAAAGTAAGTCTGTCACAGCCTCAGAACTGAGAAAGGCAATGATCACAGCATGACAAATTTAAAATTGCTAGCTACCTAACCTACAAGCCCAGTCCAGAAGCTAAATCAAGAGTGTACCCAATTATGTGAAAAGAGCCAGCTACTACCTGTGATAATTCCATGGGCATTACAGTAACTAAGAAATCTTGAGCTGGTTCAGAATATATCCTTAGATGACAGTTAAAAGGCACAAAGTATTAGCATCCACAGAAGCTCCAATCCCACTGTGGAATGGAAACCCATAAATTCATTCCAAGGACTTCACTGTCTAGTGGGTGACTGGTACAGCATAACCAATCCCAATTAACTCCACCTCATAACTCCCAATTCAAGGGCACCTCCTGAATTGCAGATTGGATACAAAGGCACAGCCATATCACTCCTCACTGATTCCTCCTTAGGATATATCTATACCAGTGGTTCTCCTCCACAATGTCATGACACAAACAGCTGAGTGTGTCACATGAAATCACCCTGCCACCAAAACCTTCCCTGCCACCAAGGAGAGATGTGATGACAGGCTGATTTCACGCTGCTGGTCCTTTAAGAGCCACGGCTGAAATCTCAAGCGGCTGCAACTCTCCACGGAGCCACTACCGAATTGCCCAGCTCCAATCTGTTTTGCAGTGGTGGGAGCTTCTGCTCAAGCCTCCTGTCGCTGAGTGTGCCTGATGAGGCAGAATTTCTTCAGTGGCAGGCAGATTCACCCAAACCCTGGCTATCAGCGGGGATGCAACCACCTATGCCTGGGCTGCAAACAGGGCTGTAGCCTCGAGCGGCTGCTGCCCCGCGATGCCAGCAAGCCCCCAGTAGCTGCCGCCTGTGGTTTGCCAACATCCCAGAAGACTCTCATCCAGAGCTCAGCGGCTTGCAGAGCCAGGCTCCTGCCTCTCTCCCATCAATTTCACTGCTCTAGCAGAGAAGTAAAATTGACAAATGACAACCCCTCCACCATTGTGAGAAAACACGCATGGACATTGTGCCACCTTACCTCTGCCGACAAAAGCCTATGCCTCGTGTTTTATTTGTTTATTTATTTTGTCAACAAAACAGGGGAGTTTTGTCAACAAAAGGGTGGTTGCAGTGTGTACACCAGATTGTTTTCTCGACATAAGCTGACTTGCGTTGACAAAACTCTCTAGTGTTGACCAGGCCTTAGATTCAAACTGAGCTGAATACCTGGACAGAATCAATTGCATCAAAAGCGGTCCTATCACCCAACCAGCTTTCAGTAATGCAATACAAACTATTTGCATGAAATCATGGACATCTGAAACTTTATTGCACACCGATCACTCACTTAATGTCATGAACCTAAACCTGGCATCTTTGTTCAGGAACACCACATTGAGAGTTAATGACAATTAATTCATACCAGTGGTATTAATATTAAACATCTCAATTCTGGTTTACACTGTCAACATGATTTCTTCCTGGCTTATCTTCCTTTGTTTGCTACTACAGAGATCAAAGAACCAAAGCACTCACCATCGATCTCTGCCCCCCAGGCCTTTCTAACCCTGGGTTCAGGTAGCATTGCTCCACTTTCTCAGGCAGAGGCACAGGAAAATAGTTTGGAACCAAGTAGTGTGTTTCTTTGCATGTGTAAGGCCCAACAGAAGAGTTTGTAACGCACGAGAAAAAAAAATTCAGTAGGTGGGGGAGCTGTTACTTCACCCTGACTAAAAGTTAACCCTGAGCCAAGCTGGCACCATCAATTTTAATCAAAGTCATACAGTGCTCTTGCAAAGTAGCAAACAGAACTGGTAGACTCTAAAATAATAAGATAAGGCTAGAGTAAAGGAATGTTGTAAATAAATATAAAAAACACCATGCCTTTTACCCACTTAGCAAGTTTAGAAGGTTTAAAAATTAGCAAGTAGCTCCCCCAAATTGGAACCTCGTCGTCGGGGCAACTAGAGAGTTTGCCACCACAAGTCATTGCTCCCCACTGCTCAGCATCCGCAGTCATTTAATTGGGGTTCCCATGTGCCAGGGATGTAAGCGGCGGTGCTTCCTTATCTCTATTTCTTTATTTTTTCCTTTCTGTCAGTGCTCTTAATAAAACTGTTCTGTTTTAACCTTTTGTATGGCTTCCCAGTTTTGTGCCTGCTGAACTGAACAAAATTCAGGACCTGAGCTATAGGTTGTATCCAGGGTCCTGTAACCTTCTTGTAACAGCATGCAAGAGAAAGAGAGAGAGATTCTTTGGGGCAGAAGAAAAAAGCAAATGGAAGAAGAGCTGTAGGAAGTCACATACTGTTTCTAGGAAAACTGACAGTGACCCTTTTCCTAATTATAATGTCTCCCTGGTGAGAAAAACAGCAGGTTTTTTAGTTTCCCACAATAATATCTACATGGGGAAAGTAGAGTTTGGTATGCAATAGGTGT